>JZKD02S2360327.1:46048-72810 GCA_000966675.3 Picea glauca
GAACTTTGGTTAAAACACATGCGCCATAAAGAAAAATGTTTTCTTTTTGAAACCTTTACATTCTGATTTATTTTTTCTATACTAATCTAATTTATTTCATCAATTTAGGGTGCATTTTAATGTGTAGACCCTGTTTAATTTTCTTTGAAGGGAAAATTCATCTAACTTATCTTCTAACCTATGCATCAAACTAATTAATCTAGCTTAAACATTTGGATTAAATTATTCATCTACCTAACTATTTTAGCCAATATTAGACAATTTGGCTAAAATTATTCTCTAACCTAACAACATAAATTTAAAATTGTTTGATCATGATTAAACTATATGATTCAAACTTATTTTTCTTTTCATGGGGGTTTTCTTGTTTTTCCTTTTTTTATATTTTTATTTTATTTTCACCTTTTTTTTCTTTTTTTTTCTACCCTCTTTTCATTTTCATTATTTTTTTTTATCTTTTTTCTTTTTTTTTGAAAATCATTTTCAGAATGTAATATTATTCACAATATAAAATCAGTGAAGGAAGAATATTCAATCACCATTTGATACGATGATCTATAGGACTCTAACAGGTTCCATACATTTTACATGATAATATTTTTGGTTGTGGTATATAAATAAAAAGAATTGATTGTTGTATTATTTTGAAGAAGAATTTATAAATATATATATATATATATATATATATATATATATATATATTATATTATATTATTTATAATAATAATAATAATATTTTAAGGTTATGTTTAAGTTAGATATTAAATTGTTGCATAAGACTTTTTGTTTATGGGACAAGGGATTCTCTTTTCGCACTGATTTGATTGTTAACGTTTACAAAGATGTACATACCATATCCTTTAAATTTGAATCTGTAACATACATTTAAGAAAAACACACATATTCTTAACAATTAAACTCATATATATCAACATATTAAAAAAATTTATATCTTCTAAATTTCATTTTTTTATATTATATTAATTTACGTTAGACCATCCTTTTAATCTTTTATTTCAAAACTTTCTACATAAATATATATTTATATAATATATAAAATATCAAATAAAACACTTTTTAATAAAAATATTTATTTCCCCCCACACACAGATATATATATATATATATATATATATATATATATAAACGGCGTAGCATTCTTACTCAATTACTAGTTGACTACTTTATACAAAATGTTAACTGGAGAAGGTCTTAATCACGATACTTGCTTATTTTCTATGTAAACTTAGTATTACCCTGATTATTATTTTTTTAGGTTGAAAAGGATTTTTGGTACTTCTTCCTTATTGTATTATGTTTATTTATGCAACACTTGGTTGTTCCTCAAGAATCTTGTATATTGGTGATGAAGGAATTTGGAGTGTTGTGATGATATTTTTCTTGGACTTCATTTCATAATATTCAACTTGTTTTCATATTAGTTATTTTTGTTTATAATTTTATTTGTCACATTTTGGATGTGACATTTGAACAATGAAGAAGAATAATAGGATGAGAGGTGTTTTGAAGTTAGGAAAATTGGTTTAAAACTTTGTATAGATATAATGGTTAGAGTAAATGTTACTATCTTTAACAATAGATGTGATTGTGATGTTCATTTTTAAAAAGTCTCATTATAAAACACTAAAACTACATTTTGTAATAATGACAAAAAAAAAATAAAGATGAAAGTTTAAGATGAAAGAACCCTATCCCTAACATAAAGTTAGAGTTTGAATGTGATGTTGCATCAACCAACTCTGAGTTGTATGAAAAGAAGGGGAGTCTTGATGTAATCATAAGTTTTCACTCGTTACTCTATAGGTTTTCATTAATTTTTACAAATTTTATAGTTTTTACTTTAGTATTTAAAGTAGTAATTGCATTGTATTGAAGAGGCCTTGGATTGAGGTTTGTTATAAACTTTCTTAAAGTAACTAACATTAAATTGAAGAAAAAAAAATTGGAGTAGAAACATTTTTAAAGTTAACCACATCATTAAATAATGTATGATTAAAATAATATATCTTTACATTTTATGGTGAAATAGTACTTATGGTTTTATTTAGGGTTGTGTTGTTGTTATGATTATGTAGTAGAAGAGTTTCCCTATGTGTGGGAGATAGTTATGATAAACTTATATACAATTTAGCTCTATTATCCTCTATTCCAGTTTTAGAAATCATGGAATTCAAGGACCTTTAAGAGATTCATAGAACTTTATAAAGACATGATAAGTCTATTCAATGTAACACGTCTTCTCTATTCTCAATGACCTTTAAGGTTCACAAGAATGAACAATAACGTGTTACTTAGAATGTCATAATTATGAATCTCTTGGGTCGATAAAGAAAAAAAAATGATGTTTTGGAAGCAAAATGAAACATGTTAAGGAACATGGTCATCAACCTTCGAAAAAAACTCCCACTCCATAGCTTCAAACTAGAGGACATAAATCAACTCTACACAAGAATACCTCAAGGAGGAGGATACAATACATTAGTTGAATAATGAGATGGACACTAAACTGCATAATTCTCTCTCTCCCCTCTTATGTAAGCTAGGAGGAGGCTATCAACCATCATCTGTTTTGATAATTTCTTATGTTTTTCAAAGTAATTAGAATACTACGTGTCATTTTCAAGAAGTTTACTTTGAATAATAAATGGGATGTAATATGTATGGACATTTGCAAACCTCTTTACATGGGTCAAGAGAGCCACCAATTTTGTATGAAACTCTACATCGATACTTCTTGTATGCTTTGTTGAAACACTTCTAATATAATATTTCTCAGTTTTAATTAAATAAGATAAAGAAGAATTCAACATATCACTTGTGAAAATTAAATCTTGGTAGAAAAGGTAACAAACTTCCTCTCAATCACCCAAACTAAACCCAATTAATAATCATAATGAATTCACTTATTATAAATTCATTGCCATAAAAATTAGTGTATTAATAATTTAATTTGTATTTAAATAAAATATATAATAAATAAATTGTTCATTTTATACATATATCTACTCAACATTTATATATGAATAAAATAAAAAAAATTAATAATATATTTAACAATTAACTTTTGTACTTAAATTTTTTAATTTTAAATAAAATAAATGTTAATTAAATTTTAAATCATAAAACTTCGTACGATAAGTAATTAAAATTTTCAAATAAACTAAAAGCAAAATCAATGTTAACCGGATCTAAAAACACAAAATTTTGTGAGGATGGGCAAGTATGCAATACCATGAGCAATGATAAGTCCTAAGAAACCCATGACTTAAATAAATACAAATTTGAGAGTTCTCCAATGGAATATTTTAGAGTGAGGTTTCATTTCAATTAATATATTTAGTTTTATTTGTTGTGAATAATATTATATAAATAATTATGAAATAAATATAATTTATATTTATGTGTATTATTAAATTTATAGTTATTGAGTTGAGCTTAGTTTAGGTGATTAAGAGGGGAAACGATTATTTTTTTGAGTCAAAGTCTTAATCTTGTTTATGACATGTTTGTCTTAAATTTATTAGGAATGCTATTTACATATGTGGAGAAATATCTCTTAAATTATTCTGCAATTTTTTTCAATATGAATTTTTTCAAAGTAAAAATAATTTCATAAAAAAATTAGATATTATATTTTTTTAGGAGCTTGTAATTGTTATCAATATGGTGTTTCAAAATTAAAAACTTTACAAGTATAGGTAATGATTGTGAAAAGTTCCCAATATAAAACTAAAAAGTAAAATGATGAGCAATAATGGAGGTCGATTGGTTAAATAGTTGTACTTAGTGGTATTTTAGGCATTAAGAGATTTTATTTATGATGTAAGAATAAGATGACCATGAGGTTACAAGGTCATTTCATGCTAGGGAATCTTGATCAAAATTGAAATTTTGGATTGATAAAATTTTTGTTTTATACATAAATGGATTCAACACACTCAAATACCCCTACTGCAATCAGTCTGTTGATTGTTAACATCTAACATCTGCAACTCCATCAATCCAGAATTATTCTTTCCATACTTCAAGACAAAAATGTTGGTTTCCATTCTCTTTATTTTAATGAGTCAAAAAAGGGCCAATTCATAACATGTTTATACTACGACTTTATTTTAAGTATGGATTTACTATCAAGATTTGAAGGAGCTCATATCCTTGAAAGTGAAAACACTGTTTAGGGTGAAAAAGATACAAGGTTCATACTTTCACATATTTGATCCCTTATAGATCCATGTTTAAGATTGATCTAGACTGGTTTAATAATGTTAAATTTGTTATTTTACTTGGAGAAGCAAGGTCCATTTTACAACCCAATATTAAAGAGATTGAAATGTTCRTCCCATCCCTCCATAAAAATGACCTCAACACATATATCATCCCTATATAATATGTTATACAAAACTGAAAATAWAGTAATATAAATTTAATTTCCGTTAAATAATAATCATTCACAAATATTTATATACATAGTTTAAATAACACTATAAAAACAAACTCATATCAACTATTGAAAGATGAAAAAATWGAGACAATTTTGTCTGGCACCTATTAGGGTCCTACCCTACCCCCCTTATGYAGATAGATAGGTTKCTATGTGTTAAGGCTACCTCTAGTAAACAAGGCCCATGTAGTAGATATAGTGTAAAAGAAATAATTATTAGAAGGCTTACTAKAAGGTTTTGCATACTAKAACGTTACTTCTTGAGAAAGTTCCTAGATGGTATATATGACTATATAAAGAAGTAGAAGCATTGTAATGAGATGTTTTGTGAATCTTATTGTATTGGAGCTCTTCTCAAATGGAGKTTTCCCCCTTGAAGAGGGAAGCGAATATTGCTTTCATCAATAAAGTTATTTTTATTTCTAGTATTTTGATTCTCTACATTTGCCTATTTTGTTTATAATGTATGATTTATACTATGAATATGGTTATAACATGTTATTTCTACTCTGAATCTTTTATTTTGATAATAAAGAACAACACAAGTGACATCATAGCACTTTCTTGAGCCAATAATTTAGAGAAATTTTTTAGGCTAGAGACATATTACGGTGTCTATAAATAATATAATGATCTATTGTTTAATAGGTAAATCTATGATAGGGGAATAATACACACATGAAATACAATCAGTTTCAATTGGTTGGACACCCTTGTAACCTCTATTGCTACCTCTTCGAGTGGTATTGCATCAGACAACACATGTATACAAAATTTCACTTCCACATACCCTCACATATATTGAAAGTCCCATATATTACTTGAAACTATCTTTAGATAAGCCAATCAAATATCTTGTTTCTATAGTGCACTTAGAAAAACACTCATGAATATTACTCTCTAATACATGGGTAATCAGGTAGTATAGCTAAGGGTACAATCAAGACTACTTAGTTATTTCCCTGATAAATTGGTCTAAATAATACTATTGGATCCTGCATGTATATCAGAGAGTTATATAACCTATCACTCCCTTTCCCATAAGACCTTGGAAACCCTATCATTTGTTGTTTGTCCATGAAATTCGTACATAAATTTCATTATGTGAATTTTGGAATTATGTCAGTGCCTTAATATTCATGCAAGAGTAGTCCCCGAGGTGTAGGACAATTGGTGATGGAGTGTGTTGTTAAGCCACTCCATGATGTTAAAGTCATTGGTACGAAACTTGTGGGGACAAAAAATCTGACCATGTTAAGGGTTGGTGTGGCTCAGGTCGGGTGCGATCCCTGGGTGATTTTGATGGCTTAGATGCCCCTGAGTCACGGTTTCTCAAGCCACAGGTTAATCGCGTAGCCAACAGGTTCCACACAAATTAACAAACAAAAAAAAAATATTCATGCAAGAGTACAACTTTGAGAGTAGTAGGGAAAAAATAATTCTAGGTTCTACCCATACCCTTATTTGAGACCTATCTCAATATAATCCTTGCATTAAACTAATTTTCATGGTGCCACTATCTAGTAAGTATTTTTGGTGGACCCACATGCCCAACTACCAAGAAACAATCTCAATAGACCTAGAATGTAATGTTGATTGTCGTGATCCCACTCTCCAGTAACCTTTTTCTTTTGGAAACAAATCTCGATGGCTACCACTCAAGGCCTATAGATATCCAACAAATCCTCCTCTTTCAAAAATTTGTGTGATGAGTTGCAACACTAGATAGACTGAAACCACTCCTTTGCTAAGAAAAATCTTAATGCAATCCACAAAAATATATCGAACCTGGTGTCACCCCCTAACTAGATGTCCTAAATCATGGTGCTTCAAAATCAAATCCTTGCTTCACACTTTGCATGTTATCAATGGATAGACTAGCTATTCCAAAAGGAAGGGGTTGAATCATATACTCCCATTAGGAATATGATGCAGCGACCCTTAGGACGAGATACGCTCACAGGATCATTCTTCGTCTCCTCTAAGCCGGATCGACTCTTTCGATTCCCTGCTGGAATCACGATTCATTGATCCATAGGTCCTTTCAGCAGTTCGCAATCTCACGAGTTCACGAGTCGTGACTCCCGACTCTTCCTTCTCAAATCTGTGATACCCGAGATCGTGAAATGGTTATGGCTCCTTCTCTGTCAGCACCTTCTATGTGTGATCACCAGCTAGGCTTAAATGCCAGCGCCTCTCGCAACTCGCCACTTCGCGAGTTTCAACATCGATCCCTCATGCTCTTACCTCACAAACTCCTGAGAAGCGAGAAGTCAACGGAGTGTTGACTCCCTTCCTCCTAGCGACACATATCCGCCTATCTATCACACAGGCCCCACCTTGAGGTTCAACCACGTACCTACACTCATGCCTCGGCTCTCGACACTTCGCGACTTCTGCAGTCGAAAGTGACCCTTTTCAACCTTCGAACCCCCGAATGCACGAAACGTGATGGGGTTCTTGATCCAATGGTCCTCCTATGACCTAGATCTAATGACTATCTTTGCTCCTCGTGATTTTGTGACATCGCAACTTGGAGCACCCAAGTTTTTGGCTCTCATCTGGTGAACCCCGAGTTCGTGAGATCCTTCGATCTCTACCACCTATCCTCCTCCGATGGATGGCTATGATTTTCTCACAGTTTCGTGACTTCAGGACTTTCGGGACAAAATTCTCGACCTCTTACCCTCCGATATGCCGAAATGGAAAAATTATGCCACATCATCTATGCAGGTCCCACGATGGAACTTCCCACCTTTTTGGAGTTCTCGGACTTTGCGACTTCACGAATCCTAATGCTATGCTCTCGGTTCTCCGATTCATGAAACCCTGAAATGGTCAACAAAGGTCTGACCTCCGTGTCGGCAAGTGTGCCACCTGTCCACTCTCAGTGGTGGTCCTGATTTTCTTCACAGCTTTTCCTCTCGCGAAGTCGAAGGAATTCCTCTTCTGAACCCCGATGTCCAAATCCCCGATAGAGAGGATCTTGTGACACGTGTCCTTCCAATCAGACGGATCGGATTCTCTTGTTATTTCGGGACTTCGCACCTCGCGACCTCGTGAGTCTTGATGCAAAGGTTTTGATCCTTCAATTCACTAAACCCCGAAATGAGATTTACGTGGGTGATCCAACGACTCTTGTTGGTTCAGATCCTACGGTCCGATTCTCTCGATATTGCACTTCGGAAAATTCTTACCGTAACTTCCCTGCTCCTCTACACGATTCGACGGTTCATGTGACTTCACGAATTCTCCATGGAGATTTCTGACTGTCAAATTCCTCCTTGACGATTTCTGCGAAATGAACACGGTATCTCCTTTCGGAACTTGTCCTCTTGCAAACCACCTTCGCTATGCCTTCTTACAACTCTTCAAGGCACTATCCCTCTTGAGCTTTCTCCACAACTTTGATTCTTCAAGACGACTCCTACATGCACTCCTTGCAGAAGTTCTTCAAATACTTCCAAGTATTTGAATTCTTAGACTCTGCGCACTCTTCTGCGATAGAAGTCTTTTCGACAACTCCCTCAGGTTGCAAACTCTGAGACTCTTCTCGGCCTGCGCACACCTTGCACGACTCCTGTGCGTAACTTTCAATTCTGCGAGAATGAGAATAACGTTATCTCTTCTGAGCTTGCAGAGACGAACTTTGACTTCTGTCAACACACACCTTGCGGACAATTTCACTGCACTCCTTGCAAGAAAACTCTTGCTCAGATAGAGAAACAATTGAAACTCATCCTCTATTCTCCCTCTCTTCATATTTCAGACATTCAACATGAAATCATACATCCACACATCAAAGCAAATGCATAACAGAGAGTAAACAAGCATATATCAATCAGCATGTGCAACACAGAAAGAGATTGAACACCATGAGTCTGAACTAAAGATCTTTGTATTAATCGAGAACTACTATACATGGGGTTTTTACTCTACACAACTCTCTGCTTCTTCTCTCCTATGCTCTCTTGATCATGCTGTTAATGTTACAATGATACAAGTGAGGGTGTCTATATCCATTTTCCCTCTGCTCCTAAAACTGTCTAATCTAAGAATTCAAAGCTACCTACTTACATTTACTAGAATAAATGCCTCTTAGTCCTTCAGATGAGAGCGAGATGCTCAAGGTCTAATTACAATCTATAAGTATGCCATTTCTTAATTGTTTCATTTACATTTGGCGCATCCAACTTCAAAACATTTCAAGCAATTTATCATGTGCCAAAATGCGTTGGTGCTTGCCCCATGCTCGCTTGATGCTGGCGATGCTCCTGCATCATACTCCCTCGCTTGAAAATTTTCATGGGATCCTATCCATAAGCTCTCGCACGGTCTATCCATGATTTTGGATCTCTGCTTCATTCTCCCAGCTGGCATCTTCAATTGGATGTCCCTTCCACTTGACCAAGTATTCAAAATATTCCTTTCGCTTGGTCCTCTTACTAACTCTTTTTTCCAGTATGATTTCCATCTGTGGCTTCTCTGCAACTGGAATCTATTTTATCCACTGAACCTATGGTTGTTCATCACCTGCTTCTACTTCCTCAGCTTTGTATGGGTACAAATCTGAGACATTGAATATCGGAGAAATTCCAATCCCATCGGGTAATTCAATCTCATAAGCATTTGCCCCAAATTTCTTCAAGACCTTACATGGTCTGATCTTCTTCATCTTCAGTTTGTTACATGTCCCCTTCGGGAATATTTCCTTTCTCAGATGTACCAGAATCAAATCACCAACTTCGAATTGAAGTTGTCTCCTATGTTGATATTCTATGTGCTTATACTCTTGGCTCGAGTTATGCAATCGCTCCTTCACCTGGCTATGAAGTTCCTTCATTGCTTCTGTGAAATCCTCTGCACTAGCACTCATATTTCCATTCTGTTCTGAATCTCTCAATTCCAAAACTCCTCTTGGTTGCATCCCATAAACAATCTGGAATGGACTCTGCCCTGTGCTTCTGTTGATTGAATCATTATAAGCAAATTTTGCCTGTGGCAGAATATTGTCCCACTGATTGTGGTGTTCTGTTACCAAGCTCCTCAGTAAGTGTCCCAAACTTTTGTTCACAACTTCTGTCTGTCCATCCATATGAGGATGATAAGATGAAATGAACGACAATTTTGTTCCCAGCTTTTTCCATAAGTTTCTCCAGAAGTGTCCCACGAACTTGGTGTCTCAATTCGAAACTATGCTCCTTGGTAAGCCGTCAAGTCGAATGACTTCCTTGAAAAACAGATTCGCAATGTGAGTTGCGTCACTGGTTTTCGGACACGGTATGAAGTGTGCCATATTAGAAAATCTATCCACCACTACAAAGTTTGAGTCAAACCCTCTTTGTGTTCTCGGCAGCCCCAATATGAAGTCCATGTTGACTGCATCCCACGACCTGTTAGGTATGGGTAACGGTTGATAAAATCCTTCATTCTACCTCTTTCCTTTTGAATGCTGACAAATTCTACATTTGTCCATGAATATTTTGACGTCTGTTGTCATTCTTGGCCAAAAATATGACTCGTTTAACTTTGAGAACATCTTGTCATGACCCAGATGTCCGACCAATCCTCCACTGTGTTTCTCCTTCAACAAATTCTCCCTCATGGAGCATTTTGGAATACAAAGTTGATTGCCCTTAAACAATAATCCTTCCTGGATCATGTATTCTGTCCATTGGTTTCTGTCCCTGAGAATCAGATTCTCAGTTGCTTCATACGCCTCTTTAAAATTTGGATCATCTCTGTACATGTCCCTGAGATCATCAAAACCCAGTGTTTTGACTCTGAACTCCCGCAACAACAAACATTTCCTGCTCAAAGCATCAACAACTTTGTTAGCAGTTCCAGAAATATGCTTAATTACAAAAGTAAAATTCTGCATATATTTAATTGATTTTACATGTCGTTGATTCAAATTCTCCCGTTGAGTCACAAATTGCAAAGCATTATTGTCACTGTATAAGACAAACTCCTTCGGGATTAAGTAATGTCTCCATTTCTTCAATGCCTGAATAATATCATAGAACTCCTTGTCATACGTGGAGTATTTCACTTTCGCTGCATTCAACTTCTCGCTGAAGTATGGTATTGGCCTGTCTTCTTAGCTCAAGACTGCCCCTATTGCAAATCCACTTGCATCACATTTTACTTGAAAGGTATTTTTAAAATCTGGCAACACCAAAATTGGTTATTCCGTGATTTTCTTCTTCAACAAATTAAAACTTTTATCAGCCTCTTCTGTCCAGTGAAAAGACTTGTGTCTCTTCTTCACTGTGTCCATCATCGGTGCACTAATTCCATTGAAATTCCTGATGAAATTCCTGTAGAAAATAGCCAANCTCCTTCAACAAATTCTCCCTCATGGAGCATTTTGGAATACAAAGTTGATTGCCCTTAAACAATAATCCTTCCTGGATCATGTATTCTGTCCATTGGTTTCTGTCCCTGAGAATCGGATTCTCAGTTGCTTCATACACCTCTTTAAAATTTGGATCATCTCTGTACATGTCCCTGAGATCATCAAAACCCAGTGTTTTGACTCTGAACTCTCACAACAACAAACATTTCCTGCTCAAAGCATCAACAACTTTGTTAGTAGTTCCAGAAATATGCTTAATTACAAAAGTAAAATTATGCATATATTCAATTGATTTTACATGTCGTTGATTCAAATTCTCCCATTGAGTCACAAATTGCAAAGCATGATTGTCACTGTATAAGACAAACTCCTTCGGGATTAAGTAATGTCTCCATTTCTTCAATGCCTGAATAATAGCATAGAACTCCTTGTCATACGTGGAGTATTTCACTTTCGCTGCATTCATCTTCTCACTGAAGTATGGTATTGGCCTGTCTTCTTGGCTCAAGACTTCCCCTATTGCAAATCCACTTGCATCACATTTTACTTGAAAGGTATTTTTAAAATCTGGCAACACCAAAATTGGTTATTCCGTGATTTTCTTCTTCAACAAATTAAAAATTTTATCAGCCTCTTCTGTCCAGTGAAAAGACTTGTGTCTCTTCTTCACTGTGTCCATCATCGGTGCACTAATTCCATTGAAATTCCTGATGAAATTCCTGTAGAAAATAGCCAATCCATGAAAACTTCGAACCTCAAATATACTTTTTGGTGATGGCCAATTCTTAATTACCTCCACCTTATCTAGATCCATCCTCAACTTGTCTGTAGAAATAACAAAACCCAAATAAATGAGCTTTGTCTTCATGAATGAGGATTTCTTCATGTTTATCAACAACTTCTCTTGCTGTAGCCTCTTCATCACTGTATCCAAATGTTTCAAATGATCTACCTTTGTTTTACTGAAAATCAGTATGTCATCCAGATACACAATGAGAATTTTTTCGATGAACTCCTTCAGGACTTCGTTCATCAACCTCATGAAAGTACTTGGCACGTTCGTTAAGCCAAATGGAATAACAAGACATTCATACAACCCTTCATTGGTCTTGAAGTCTGTATTCCATTCATCACCTTATCTCATACGAATCTGGTGATATCCACTTTTCAAATCAATTATTGAAAAAAAATTGGCCCCACTCAAGCAATCCATCAAATCATCCATCCTTGGCAATGGAAATTTGTACCTGATGGTTACCTTATTAATTGCTCTTGAGTCAGTACACATCCTCTAGCCTCCATCTTTCTTCGGATCGAGCACTGTCGGAACAACACATGGACTCAAGATTTCTCTAATCAACCCTTTGTCCATTAAATCATGGACCTGTCTTTTGACCTCTTCATTCTCCTGCGGCGTCAATATATACACTTCCTTGTTTGGTAAACTAGCTCCAGGTATGAGATCAATATGATGACTTACACTTCTGATTGGTGGCAACAAATGAGGTAGTTCGTCCACTACTATGTCAGCAAACTCTTCCAACAGTTTCTGGACCTCTTCCAGTAAATCATCTACCCTTGTACTGGTTAAAACAATTTTAGGCTTCTTGAACACAATGAATTGCGGTTCCTCCTTCTTCTTAACCTCTGTAAGAAGTTCCTTCCCACTCATGAGAAGTACAGTGTTGTTTAATTCAGGTTTTACTTCCTTGTCTTTGATTGGAAGCAACATGTGAGTTCTCCCATTCTTCTCTAGGGTGTATGTGTTCTTCCTCCCATCATGAATCACATTTTTGTCATATTTCCATGGTCTACCCAGTAATAGATGACAAACATCCATATGAATAACATCATAGAGTATTTCATCTTTATACCCTCCTATTCTAAATTCAACTAAACACTGTTTAGTGACATTTACCTGATGTCCTTTTTGTAACCATGAAACTCTATATGGACTTGGATGTTCAATAGTATCCAACTCCATCATTTTTACCATCTTTGTAGAAACGAGATTATCTATGTTACCATCGTCCACAATGAGCTTGCATACCCTATCTTTGGTTTTGCAAGCAGTCCGAAAAAGACTGTTCCTTTGCATTGGATTCTCCACCTCCTTCTCTGGCATTAAGATAACTTTTCGCATCATCAACGATATTCCGACTTCAACATATTCTGCCTCAACATTCCTTCTTTGTGCTTCAGCAATGTGAATTTCACCACCTTCTTTCTTCTTATCTGGACATTCATAAGACTTGTGTCCATTCTTTCCACATGTGAAGCATTTCACCACTCCACCTCGTCCTCTTCCTCTACCTCTGGTACAAGGAAAAATGTTTCCATCAGCATACTGACCTTTCTGTTCGGTATACTGCCCTCTCTGTGAACTTCCACCTCTCTTAGTTTGAGTCTGAGGTTTCTTCCACTCTTCCTTGGGTTTCTAATTTCTATCCGAAGCAACTGATTTGCCTCTGGGCTGACTTCTGCCTCGGCCTCTTGGACCTTGTTTTCGGCTCAGCTTCTCTTCAGCCTTCAGAGCCATCTGATAAGCATCTTCCACCGTTTGGATGGTCACCATGCTCATATAATATTGAATGTCGTATCTCAGACCATTCATGTACCTAGCAACTTTTTCATCATCACTTTCGCGATGACCTGCCCTGATGTTCAGCCTGTAGAATTCTTCAGTGTACTCCTTCACTGTCATCAGCTTCTGTCTCAAATTCTGCATCCTTTGAAACAGAGTAATTTGGTAATCCCTGGGAATAAATTTTACCTTCATCTTCGTGATCATCCTATCCCAACTCTTGATTTTATTCTTGCCTTTGCAGCGTCTGTCGGCTTGTATCTCATCCCACCACAATGTTGCATGTCCTTTCAATCTTGTGACAACATGTTTGACCTTTTTGTCCTCCTCGACATCTTCATGGTCAAAATATGTGTCCAGAGCTCTAATCCAGTATAGAAGCTCTTCAACATCCAAGTTTCCCTCATATACTGGAATATCCATTTTTGCCTTAGCATCCATTCTTGCAACAACCCTAATCAGGCGTTCATTTGTTTCATCTTCTGCTGTGACTTCTTCTCCTTCATGTCCAGCTTCATCTTCACTTTCAGACTCACTGAAATCTCCAACACCGGCTGTGCGCCCCTGTGTTGTCTCCATATCCACGAATCTGGCGCGTATGTCACACATATCTCTCTCCATGGCTGGATTTGGCACCTTCCTACCCCTTCCTCTTGGCATTTCCCTATCCTATGGAGGATCGGGTGTTTGTTTGTCTCTTCTTCTCGACGGCATGGATGAGATTTTCTTTCTCGCTTTCCCTATCTGAAGTATACAAATAGAGTCAATCTCTGACACCAATTGACGCAGACCTATCAACCCTCAGGCTGAGATCCACTCATAGGATCGTTCTTCATCTCCTTTGAGCTGAATCGGCTTCTTCGATTCCCTGCTGGAATCACGATTTATCGATCAACAGGTCCTTTCGGCAGTTTACAATCTCGCGAGTTCACGAGTCATGAATCCCAACTCTTCCTTCTCAAATCCACGATACCCGAGATCGCAAAATGGTTACGACTCCTTCTTTGTCAGCACCTTCTGTGTGTGACCACCAGCTAGGCTTAAATTCCAGCGCCTCTTGCAACTCACCACTTCACGAGTTTCAACGTCGAGCCCTCATGCTCTTACCTCACAAAATCTCAAGAAGCGAGAAGTCAACAGAGTGTTGACTCCCTTCCTCCTGGTGACACGTGTCTGCATGTNTTTTATCAGCCTCTTCTGTCCAGTGAAAAGACTTGTGTCTCTTCTTCACTGTGTCCATCATCGGTGCACTAATTCCATTGAAATTCCTGATGAAATTCCTGTAGAAAATAGCCAATCCATGAAAACTTCGAACCTCAAATATACTTTTTGGTGATGGCCAATTCTTAATTACCTCCACCTTATCTAGATCCATCCTCAACTTGTCTGTAGAAATAACAAAACCCAAATAAATGAGCTTTGTCTTCATGAATGAGGATTTCTTCATGTTTATCAACAACTTCTCTTGCTGTAGCCTCTTCATCACTGTATCCAAATGTTTCAAATGATCTACCTTTGTTTTACTGAAAATCAGTATGTCATCCAGATACACAATGAGAATTTTTTCGATGAACTCCTTCAGGACTTCGTTCATCAACCTCATGAAAGTACTTGGCACGTTCGTTAAGCCAAATGGAATAACAAGACATTCATACAACCCTTCATTGGTCTTGAAGTCTGTATTCCATTCATCACCTTATCTCATACGAATCTGGTGATATCCACTTTTCAAATCAATTATTGAAAAAAAATTGGCCCCACTCAAGCAATCCATCAAATCATCCATCCTTGGCAATGGAAATTTGTACCTGATGGTTACCTTATTAATTGCTCTTGAGTCAGTACACATCCTCTAGCCTCCATCTTTCTTCGGATCGAGCACTGTCGGAACAACACATGGACTCAAGATTTCTCTAATCAACCCTTTGTCCATTAAATCATGGACCTGTCTTTTGACCTCTTCATTCTCCTGCGGCGTCAATATATACACTTCCTTGTTTGGTAAACTAGCTCCAGGTATGAGATCAATATGATGACTTACACTTCTGATTGGTGGCAACAAATGAGGTAGTTCGTCCACTACTATGTCAGCAAACTCTTCCAACAGTTTCTGGACCTCTTCCAGTAAATCATCTACCCTTGTACTGGTTAAAACAATTTTAGGCTTCTTGAACACAATGAATTGCGGTTCCTCCTTCTTCTTAACCTCTGTAAGAAGTTCCTTCCCACTCATGAGAAGTACAGTGTTGTTTAATTCAGGTTTTACTTCCTTGTCTTTGATTGGAAGCAACATGTGAGTTCTCCCATTCTTCTCTAGGGTGTATGTGTTCTTCCTCCCATCATGAATCACATTTTTGTCATATTTCCATGGTCTACCCAGTAATAGATGACAAACATCCATATGAATAACATCATAGAGTATTTCATCTTTATACCCTCCTATTCTAAATTCAACTAAACACTGTTTAGTGACATTTACCTGATGTCCTTTTTGTAACCATGAAACTCTATATGGACTTGGATGTTCAATAGTATCCAACTCCATCATTTTTACCATCTTTGTAGAAACGAGATTATCTATGTTACCATCGTCCACAATGAGCTTGCATACCCTATCTTTGGTTTTGCAAGCAGTCCGAAAAAGACTGTTCCTTTGCATTGGATTCTCCACCTCCTTCTCTGGCATTAAGATAACTTTTCGCATCATCAACGATATTCCGACTTCAACATATTCTGCCTCAACATTCCTTCTTTGTGCTTCAGCAATGTGAATTTCACCACCTTCTTTCTTCTTATCTGGACATTCATAAGACTTGTGTCCATTCTTTCCACATGTGAAGCATTTCACCACTCCACCTCGTCCTCTTCCTCTACCTCTGGTACAAGGAAAAATGTTTCCATCAGCATACTGACCTTTCTGTTCGGTATACTGCCCTCTCTGTGAACTTCCACCTCTCTTAGTTTGAGTCTGAGGTTTCTTCCACTCTTCCTTGGGTTTCTAATTTCTATCCGAAGCAACTGATTTGCCTCTGGGCTGACTTCTGCCTCGGCCTCTTGGACCTTGTTTTCGGCTCAGCTTCTCTTCAGCCTTCAGAGCCATCTGATAAGCATCTTCCACCGTTTGGATGGTCACCATGCTCATATAATATTGAATGTCGTATCTCAGACCATTCATGTACCTAGCAACTTTTTCATCATCACTTTCGCGATGACCTGCCCTGATGTTCAGCCTGTAGAATTCTTCAGTGTACTCCTTCACTGTCATCAGCTTCTGTCTCAAATTCTGCATCCTTTGAAACAGAGTAATTTGGTAATCCCTGGGAATAAATTTTACCTTCATCTTCGTGATCATCCTATCCCAACTCTTGATTTTATTCTTGCCTTTGCAGCGTCTGTCGGCTTGTATCTCATCCCACCACAATGTTGCATGTCCTTTCAATCTTGTGACAACATGTTTGACCTTTTTGTCCTCCTCGACATCTTCATGGTCAAAATATGTGTCCAGAGCTCTAATCCAGTATAGAAGCTCTTCAACATCCAAGTTTCCCTCATATACTGGAATATCCATTTTTGCCTTAGCATCCATTCTTGCAACAACCCTAATCAGGCGTTCATTTGTTTCATCTTCTGCTGTGACTTCTTCTCCTTCATGTCCAGCTTCATCTTCACTTTCAGACTCACTGAAATCTCCAACACCGGCTGTGCGCCCCTGTGTTGTCTCCATATCCACGAATCTGGCGCGTATGTCACACATATCTCTCTCCATGGCTGGATTTGGCACCTTCCTACCCCTTCCTCTTGGCATTTCCCTATCCTATGGAGGATCGGGTGTTTGTTTGTCTCTTCTTCTCGGCGGCATGGATGAGATTTTCTTTCTCGCTTTCCCTATCTGAAGTATACAAATAGAGTCAATCTCTGACACCAATTGATGCAGACCTATCAACCCTCAGGCCGAGATCCACTCATAGGATCGTTCTTCATCTCCTTTGAGCTAAATCGGCTCCTTCGATTCCCTGCTGGAATCACGATTTATCGATCAACAGGTCCTTTTGGCAGTTTACAATCTCGCGAGTTCACGAGTCATGAATCCCAAATCTTCCTTCTCAAATCCACGATACCCGAGATCGCAAAATGGTTACGACTCCTTCTTTGTCAGCACCTTCTGTGTGTGACCACCAGCTAGGCTTAAATGCCAGCGCCTCTTGCAACTCACCACTTCACGAGTTTCAACGTCGAGCCCTCATGCTCTTACCTCACAAACTCTCGAGAAGCGATAAGTCAACGGAGTGTTGACTCCCTTCCTCCTGGTGACACGTGTCTGCATGTCTATCACATGGGACCCACCTTGAGGTTCAACCACGTACCTACACTCATGCCTCGACTCTCGGCACTTCGCGACTTTTGTAGTCGAAAGTGACCCTTTTCAACCTCCGAACCCCTGAATGCACGAAACACGATGGGGTTCTTGATCCAATGGTCCTCTTATGACCTGGATCCAAAGGCTATCTTTTCTCCTCATGATTTCATGACTTGGAGCACCCAAGTTTTTGGCTCTCACCTAGTGAACCCCAAGTTCGCAAGATCCTTCGACTTCTTCCACCTTTCCTCCTCCGATGGACGGCTGTGATTTTCTTGCGGTTTCGTGACTTCGGGACTTTCGGGACAAAAGTCTCGACCTCTTACCCTCTGATATGCTGAAATGGCAAAATTCTGCCACGTCATCTATGTGGGTCCCATGATGGAACTTCCCACCTTTTTGGAGTTCTCAAACTTTGCAACTTCGTGACTCCTAATGCTATGCTCTCGGTTCTCCGATTCACGAAACCCCAAAATGGTCAACAAAGGTCTGACCTCTGTGTCGGCAAGTGTGCCACCTGTCGACTCTCAGATGGATGGTCCTGATTTTGTTTGTAGCTTCGTCACTCGCGAATTTGAAGGAATTCCTCTTCTGAAGCCCAATGTCTGAATCCCCGATAGAGAGGATCTCGTGACACGTGTCCTTCCAATTGGATGGCTTAGATTCTCTTGTTATTTTGGGACTTCACACCTTGTGACCTCGCGATTCTTGATGAAAAGGTTTCGACCCTTCAACTCACGAAACCCCGAAATGAGATTTACGTGGGTGAGCCAACGACCCTTGTTGGTTCAGATCCTATGGTCCGATTCTCCCAAGATTTCACTTCGGAAAATGATTACCATAACTTCCTTACTCCTTTGCATGATCCGACGGTTCGTGTGACTTCACAAATTCTCCATGGAGAATTCCGACCGTCAAATTCCTCCTTGACGATTTCTGCGAAATGAACACGGTATCTCCTTTCGGAACTTGTCCTCCGGCAAAACACCTTCACTATGCCTTCTTACAACTCTTCAAGGCACTAGCCCTCTTGAGCTTTATCCACAACTTTGAGTCTTCAAGATGACTCCTGCACACACTCCTTGCGGTAGTTCTTCAAATACTTCCAAGTATTTTAATTCTTAGACTCTGCACACTCTCTTGCGATAACACTCTTTTCAACAACTCCCTCAGGTTGCAAACTCTGAGACTCTTCTCGGCCTGTGCACACCTTTCACGGCTCCTGTGCATAACTTTCACTTATGTGAGAATGAGAATAACATTATCTCTTCTGAGCTTGCAGAGACAAACTCTGACTTCTGTCAACGCACACCTTGTGGACAATTTCACTGCACTCCTTGAAGGAAAACTCTTTCTCAGATAGAGAAACAATTGAAATTCATCCTCTATTCTCCCTCTCTTCAGATTTCAGACATTCAACATGAAATCATACATTCACACATCAAAGCAAATGCATAACAGAGAGTAAACAAGCATATATCAATCAACATGTGCAACACAGAAAGCGATTGAACACCATGATTCTGAACTAAATATCTTTGTATTAATCCAGAACTACTGTACATGGGGTTTTTACTCTACATAGATCTCTTCTTCTACTCTCCTACACTCTCTTGATCATGTTGTTAATGTTACAATGATACAAGAGAGGGTGTCTATATCCGTTTTCCCTCCACTCCTAAAAATGTCTAATCTAAGAATTCAAAGCTACCTACTTACATTTACTAGCATAAATGCCTCTTAGTCCTTCAGACAAGAGCGGGACGCTCAAGGGATGATTACAATCTATAAGCACACCATTTCTTAATTGTTTCATTTACGTTTGGCGCATCCAACTTCAAAACATTTCAAGCAATTTATCATGTGCCAAAATGCGTTGGCGCTTGCCCCACGCTTGCTTGATGTTGGCGATGCTCCTGCATCAGAATCACTCTACCCCAATTTTTCATGATCTAATGACTCAAATGTGGTGTAGATTTCCTAAAGTGGATCTCAACAAATTTGATGGATCCAACCCCACAATCTAGGTCACTCTACATGGCATCATAGATGGCTTAATGAAACTGTATGTGGGTTTATTATATTTAGATCCTGAATGTTGGAAATGGTGGAAATGGCATAATAACTCCCAAAGGGGTTATATTGGTTGGAAGCAACTTGTATTAAACCTCTATGAACACTTTGAAACAAGCACTCATTATTTGAGACAAATAACCAAGCTTAAACAATATGGTATACTAGAAGAGTTTATATCCACTTTTGAGCAACTAACCATCCACACCAAAGTCATGTCTGATATGTTTTCCAGGGACTATTTTATCAGTGGCCTAAAAGAAGAGATACATTCACAAGTATTAATGTCTCATCCTACTTCTTGGTTGGAAGCATCTTGAAGAGCATGTGAATGATCCAGGAGGATACCCACAGGAGAAATTATTACTTTTCACACCATGGAGAAGATCATTAAAATTTGACAAAGAATGATTAATGCTTCATTTAAATTGTAAAAATGATTAATACTTTAAATGAGTGTGAGAACCTCATGTATTATTCATTCGAATGGAAAAAATGATTAATACTTGAAGTGAGTGGAAACTACACATGTACTTTTAATTTAATTTGAAAAAAGGAGAAATTAGTTTTGTGAGAATCCACCTCACAAATTAGTTTCCTAGTTTTAAGAGGAAATAAATTTTTTGTGATAATCCACCCAACAACAAGTTTTTCTATTCTCAATAAGAGGATGAGAGTCTCATAGGATGGTTTGGGATTCTTCCTCATTTTATCACAAGTGATTTACTAGTCTTAAGGGGAAGTTATGAGTCTCATAGGTTGGTTGAGATGCTTTCTCATTTTTGTCCTTGAGTTGTTATTTAGATCCTAAATTTATGGATCTTGTCTCCTTGAATTATGGAGAGGGTATACTATATAAATTCCTTATGTAAGCATTTAGGAGGAGGCCCGCTTTAGGCCCCTTGGAGAGAGCTTGCATGGTTAGGAATGTAGTCCTTCTGGTGTCTGAAGAAATGTCACTTATGTGAGAGCCTTAAATTCTTTGTGTAAGAGAAGGTTGCCCTAGGTTTTTAGCCTTGTATGCAGCATGTGCCACATTTTGTGAGAGGGTTTTAGCCCTTGCTAAAGGAAGGATAATAAAGAATCGCTATTCCAATCAGATCTGAATATGTAGCTAGAAGATTCTGGTGAAATTTGTTAACACATGGGTGTCAAGTTATATGTGTGAGTTTTGATTGCATTCTCGCTTGGTTAAGTAGAGATTTAATTGCACATATGCACCTAATCATGACAATTTTATCACGTTCATATGCATTATTTATAAATTGTTTGTTCGTGTTCACATGTAATTAATTATCAGTAAAATGTACTCATCGTATAATTTTTGTAGAGAAAGATCTCACAGAAATTCTTAGATCAAGTGGTATCAGATCAGGTCTAAACAGTTTTTCATATTGTGAATATCACCATGAGAAAAGAAGAGAAGCAGGAATGGATTCATGAGCTTGAAGAAATCAACCAGATCATTCACACAGAGAATGCTGAATCGAGGAAGTTTATACAAGAATATGAAGAATAAAATAGAAAACTACGACTGCAACTACAAGCTATGGAGGAGAAAGTTGGGGAATGATATGCTACAAGAGAAACATAAAGTCCCTCCAAGACCATACCAACTTGTGGCCATGAAAGGTATATTAGTTATGGTTCTTTTCATGAAAATGTTGATGGATGCACATATTGTCAAAAAATAGAGGATGCTCTCCAGACACCATATAACCAAGGTGGTTTTCTAGAAGCTTCATCTACTGCCTCATACAAATAGGAGGAGTAGATGGCCAAAATTTAGGAAGATGACCAAGTGTCAGAAACAAGAATGGAGGTAAAGAATTCTCCATGTTCAATTCCTTCCCTTATTAATGATGATGCCTCTTTTGGAGTTTTTGAAAGGCATACCAAGGGCATTGGATTGAATTTGCTGTGAAATATGGAGTATACATGAGGAGCTTTTGGCATTAATTGCCAAGGCATCATTCAACCACTAGAGGTTGTAGGAAGGACCCGATATGTAGGATTGAGGTATGGTGAAAGAGAATGATAAAATGTAGCAGAAGCATAGGATTCTTTAAGAAAAGAGATGAAATCATCAACAACACCATATAAGAAAAATGATGTCATATCACTTTCTAAAAGTTATATATCTAGCAAGATATTCTGGAGAAAATCAAAGTCTCCTCGAAAATATTGGGACAAGAAGAATGTTGCAAAGTGTTGGAAGAGAAAATTTCCTTATAGTGAAGGTGAAATGAACATGAACTCAAGCAACTAATGCAATAACTGAAAAATGAGTGGTCATTGGATCGGGAAATGTTGGAAATGTTACCTCGAGCTTTGTCACACACCAAGACAGAAGCCTGTATAAGAGCCTATGCAGTTGGAGGCTTCATCCAAGTGAATCCTCCTCAGTTGAAAAAAAAATGGCCAAAAACTCAAAGTGCCCCGAATTTGATGAAAATAGAACCAAGTCAAAGAGCTCATTAATATATTTACAACGATGCAAATGACACCTCAAACGGACTCTAGATGCAAAAGTTATGGAGTTCTAAAATTTTCGATGAATGGATAAATCTGGCGAAATATGTACAATGATGATGTCAGTATAATAAAAGTGCCTATAATTTGATGAAAATAGCACCAAGTCAAAGAGCTCGTCAGGATATTTCCAACGATGCAAATGACACCTTAAACGAACTCCAGATGCAAAATTTATGGAGTTCTAAATTTTTTGGGGAATAGCCAAATCTTGAAAAGTCTATATAGTGTTGACATCAATATAACGTTAGCATGTTGACATGGAAGCACTAGAGGCTACCACATGCCATGCATTTTTGTCACTTTCAGGGGTCTAAGTGGAACAGTAAAAATGTGCCACGTGGAAACCGCATGAACTCCACATGGCACTATGGAGGTGACATGGCAATGACATGGTGATGAAGTGGAACTAACACAAGATGATGTTGTGGAAGTACATAGGTGACCTGGTAGTGACATAGAACTGACATAGGATAATATCCTAGAAGTACGTAAGTGACATAGTGTTGATGTGTTAGTTGACTGGGCAGTATTGTAGTTGACGTGGCACTGGCGTGTCAGCTCACTGGGAAGTACGACAAATGATGTGTTGTTGATGTATCCATTGAATAAGAAGTACGGAATATGACATGTTTGTGTGATGATTTGAAACACTATATAGACTGAAACCACTCCTTTGCTAAGAAAAATCTTGATTCCATCAACAAAAATATATCAAACCCAGTGTCACCCCTTGATTAGATGTCCTAAATCATGTTTCTTCAAACTCAAATCCTTGCTTCACACTTTGCATGTTAATAGACTAGCTATTCCAAAAGAAAGGGGTTGAATCATATACTCCCATTAGGAATCACTCTACCCAAATTTTTCATGATCCGATGACTCAAATGTGGTGTAGACTTCCTAAAGTGGATCTTAACAAATTTGATGGATCCAACGCCACAATCTAGGTCACTCTACATGCCATCATAGATGTCTTAATGAAACTTTATGTGGGTTTATTATATTTAGATCATGAATGTTGGAAACAGTTGAAATGGCATAATAACTCCCAAAGGGGTTATATTTCTTGGAAACAATTTTTCTTAAACCTCTACGAACACTTTGAAAAAAGCACTCATTATTTGAGACAACTAACCAAGCTTAAACAATATGGTATACTGGAAGAGTTTATATCCACTTTTGAAAAACTAATCATCCACATCGAAGTCATGTTTGATACGCTTTCCATGGACTATTTTATCAGTAGCCTAAAAGAATAGATACATTCACAAATATTAAGGTCTCATCCTACTTCTTGGTTGGAGGCATCTCAAAGAGCCTGTGAATGATCCAGGAGGATATCCACAGGAGAAATTATTACTTTTCACACCATGGATAAGACCATTAAAATTTGGCAAAGAATGATTAATGATTCATTTAAATTGTAAAAATGATTAATACTTTAAATGAGTGTGAGAAGCTCATGTATTATTCATTCGAATGGGGAAAATGATTAATACTTGAAGCGAGTGAAAACTACTCACGTATTTTTAATTTAATTTGAAAAAAGGAGAAATTAGTTTTGTGAGAATCCACCTCACAAACTAGTTTCCTAGTTTTAAGAGGAAATATTTTTTTTGTATTAATCCAGCTCACAGCTAGTTTTTCTATTCTCAAGAAGAGGATGAGAGTCTCATAGGTTGGTTTTGGATTCTTCCTCATTTTATCACAAGTGATTTCCTAGTCTCGAGGAATTTATGAGTCTCATAGGTTGGTTGAGATGCTTTCTCATTTTTGTCCTTGAGTTGTTATTTAGATCCTAAATTTATGGATCTTGTCTCCTTGAATTATGGAGAGAGTGATACTATATAAATTCCTTATGTAAGCATTGAGGAGGATGCCCCCTTTAGGCCCCTTGGAGAGATCCTGCATGGTTAGGAATGTAGTCCTTTTGTTGTCTGAAGAAATGTCACTTATGTGAGAGCCTTAAATTCTTTGTGTAAGAGAAGGTTGCCCTATGTTTTTAGCCTTGTATGCAGCATGTGCCACATTTTGTGAGAGGGTTTTATCCCTTTCTAAAGGAAGAATAATAAAGATATCGCGATTTCAATCAGATCTGAATATGTAGCTAGAAGATTCTGGTGAAATATTTTAACACATGGGTGTCAAGTTATATGTGTGAGTTTTGATTTCATTTTCGCTTGATTAAGTAGAGATTTAATTGCACATATACACCTAATCATGACAATTTGCTCATGTTCATATGCATTATTTATAAATTGTTTTTTCATGTTCACATGTACTTAATTGTGAGTAAAAGGTCCTCATTGTATAATTTTTGTAGAGAAAGATCTCAGAGAAATTCTTAGATCAAGTGGTATCATAGCATGTCTGAACAGTTTTTCATATTGTGAATATCACCATGGAAAAAGCAAAGAAATAGGAATGGATTCATGAGATTGAAGAAATCAACCAGATCATTCACGCAGAGAATGATGAATTGAGGAAGTTTCTATAAGAATATGGAGATAAAATAGAAAACTACGACTGCAACTACAAGGTATGAAGGAGAAAGTTGGGGAATGCTCCGCTACAAGAGAAACATAAAGTCCCTCCAACACCATACCAACTTGTGGCCATGAAAGGTATATTAGTTATGGTTCTTTTCATGAAAATGTTGATGGATGCACATATTGTTAGATAATAGAGGATGCTCTCTAGACACCAGATAACTAAGGTGGTTTTCTAGAAGCTTCATCTACTGCTTCATCCAAACAGGAGGAGTAGTTGGCCAAAATTTAGGAAGATGACCAAGTTTCACAAACAAGAATGGAGGTAAATAATTATCCATGTTCAATTCCTTCCCTTATTAATGATGATGCCTCTTTTGGAGTTTTTGAAAGGCACACCAAGGGCATTGGATTGAATTTGCTGTGAAATATGGGGTATACATGCGGCGCTTTTGGCATTAATGTCCAAGGCATCATTCAAACGCTAGGGGTTGTAGGAAGGACTCAACATGTAGGATTGGGGTATGGTGAAAGAGAATGATAAAAATTAGCAGAAGCAGAGGATTCTTTAAGAAAAGAGTTGAAATCATCAACAACACCATCTAAGAAAAATGATGTCATATCACTTTCTAAAAGTGATAGATCTAGCAAGATATTCTGGAGAAAATCAAAGTCTCCTAAAAAATCTTGGGACAACAAGAATGTTGCAAAGTGTTGGAAGAGAAAATTTCCTTATAGTGAAGGTGAAATGAACATGAAGTCAAGCAACTATTGCACTCACTGAAAAATGAGTGGTCATTGGATTGGGAAATGTTGGAAACTTTACCTTGAGCTTTTTCACACACCAAGCAAGAAGCTCGTACAAGAGCCTATGCAGTTGGAGGCTTCATCTAAGTGAATACTCCTCAGTCAAAAAAAAAAATGGCCAAAAACTAAAAGTGCCCATAATTCGATGAAAATAGAACCAATTCAAGGAGCTCATCAATAGATTTACAATGACGCAAATGACACCTCAAGCAGACTCTAGATGCAAAAGTCATGGAGTTCTGAAATTTTTAGTGAACAGATAAATCTGGCGAAGTATGTACAATGTTGATGTCAGTATAATAAAAGTGCCTATAATTCGATGAAAAAATAACCAAGTCAAATATCTCGTCAAGATATTTCCAACGATGCAAACAACACCTTAAATGGACTCCAGATGCAAAAGTTATGGAGTTCTAAATTTTTCGGGGAACAAGCAAATCTGGAAAAGTCTGTATAGTGATGACATCAATATAACATTAGCATGTTGACGTGGCAGCACTAGAGGCTACCACGTGCCATGTGTTTTTGTCACTTTCAGGGGTCTAAGTGGAATATTAAAAATGTGCCATGTGGCAACTACATGAATTCCACATGGCACTATGGAGGTGATGTGGCAATGACATGGTGATGATATGGCACTGACATAGGCTGATGTAGTGGAAGTATGAGGGTGATTTGGTAGTGATATAGAAGTGACGTAGGATAATATCCTAGAAGTACAGAAGTGACATAGCATTGATGTGTCAGCATAGTGGGTAGTATGGTAGTTTACGTGGCACTGACGTGTCATCTCACTGGGAATTACGATGAATGATGTGGTGTTGATGTATCCATTGAATAAGAAGTATGACAAATGACATGCTTGTGTGATGAGTTGAAACACTAGATAGACTAAAACCACTCCTTTGCTAAGAAAAATCTTGATGCCATCCACAAAAATATATCGAACCCAGTGTCACCCCCTGACTAGATGTCCTAAATCATGGTGCTTCAAACTCAAATCCTTGCTTCACACTTTTCATGTTATCAATGGATTGAATAGTTATTCCAGAAGGAAGGGGTTAAATCATATACTCCCATTAGGAATCACTCTACCC
>JZKD02S2360327.1:175870-196823 GCA_000966675.3 Picea glauca
CAATCACTTTATTTCAATTTAATGAATACAAGTTTATCTTTTTCATTAATTGAATTGTTTTGCACAAATTTTTGCACAAGGATTTATCTGACTGCGATGATTTGTAAATTATAAGATTGCTGTAATTTTTTATATCTTGTTTGTCCTGTCATTGATATTTGAAGAGCACAACTGCTTCTAGTTTACGAGAATCTTGTGGATAATCTGGTGCGGGTTTCCTCCCACTGAACAACTGAATCGACTATTTGATACAGGATGAACCTAAAGCGTTACTTCAGGTCAGTTTGTTATTTGTCATTTAATAGTTAGCTTATTAGTGTTATTTAAGTAGTTTAGAGAAATATATTAGTTTAGATTCATAGTTAGAGTTATTATGGCTTAGCTTAGATAGTTTTTATTCTATTTCTTTTTCATAAAATTATAAAAATCAAAAAACAATAGTTCCGTTGTCTTAGGACAGATTACAAATGATTTTTGCAGGTTTTAATTTAAATATGTAATTTGTAAATATTGTATATTTGTAATTAAAGATGATTCTGTTGATAATTAAACATTTACTTTTATAGAATTATAGTTGTATGATTTAGGTAATAGGTTGTATATATGTAGTTTAGATTTTTTTATTAGTTTGTTTTAATTATTGTTTTTATTTAGATTAGTTTCTTAGTGTAGTTTTCATTTTTTTTTCTAGGACTTAGATCGGCCAACGGATCCTCTAAACCCGTCAGGGTGGGTTATCCCAAATGGCTTGGGTTATTTAGACAACCCCGGACCAGATCCACTCTTCCAGTTGGCGAGCGTTCATTTTCGCCTGTCAACAGTGGCCCTAGATGCAATCCTAACCGAATGAAATGTGGTTAAAAATATTGAGTATTCTGGACAAAGTTTGGAAAGAATGGTAATAACAATTTGTTTCTCCTCCTTATATTTATCAACCCCGCAATCCTTCAGTTGCGACAACAAATCCTTATATTTGGTAAAGAAATCTTGGAGATTGTCGAAGTTTTTTGCATCCAAACTGAGCAATTCCACCTCGAGTATATGTCCCCTCATCTCATCCTATTTTCTAAAAAGTCTTTCCATGGTGGTCCAGAATTCATTGGTTGTTTTATAGGAGGATATGTGAAAGAGGAGCTCAGGAGAAATGAGACTGCAAATAGTTCCAAATGCTTCATCCATCTGATTCAGATACTTGGATTTTTTTATGGGTGATGTGGGTTTGGTATCTGTGTCCATGGTTAACCTATATAATCCTCTTCTTCTAAGATGAATTATCCTCTTATCCTTCCATGTAAAGAAATTTTATGGTGTAATAATGAATTCTTTTGGAAATTCCATATTTCCCATTGTCTTCAATCTTCGGTACTTGTAAAAAGAATCTCGTGTGCTTTTTCCTAGAAATGTGTTGGATCTTATACCATTTAAATGTGGATGAACCTACAAAAATAATATCTAACTATCAAAAATACATACACAATTTGCATAGAAATGAGAAAAGACGGAAATGAGAGAGTGAGAATCAAAGAATTTGCATTAACCAAAAGAATGAATGATAATTTACACATGATTTACTCCGTATAACTCAACTAATGTGCACTGGAGGAGAAGAAAATGCACCATAGTGGTGGTATAGAGTGATTTGGAGATACATTGGCAGTTACGGGAGTTAACTGCCACCTAGTCTGAGTTAACTAGTTTCTCAGTCTTCAGTTAACTGATTGAAATAGAGTGAAGTGAGGAGGAGATCAAGGAATCATGATTAATGCACTAGTTTGGTGATAATCCCAAGGAAAATGTGCATTAGCATGTGATGATCCCAATACTGCATGGTGATGAAACCAATGTGGTATTAAGTCTCCACTCAAATGATCAAACTGAAGTGTGAATTGAAAAGAATATTCTCCTAGAATGTAGGAAAAGAAATATTCTCCCTAAACTATAGGAGATTGAATAATGACTAATAAACATAGGGAAAACCTTAGAAAAAATAAATCCTAGGTGTGTTTGAAGTATTTTTAACATGCCACATACATACATGGGATGTTGTGGCTGAGGTATCGTACATACATGGGTTGTAAAAGGACAGGGCACATACATCAGAAAAGGTCATGAAGAATTGAGTAGATGTTGGTGCCAAGTCCCTGAAGTATGAAGCAAGTTCCTAGGTTAGCATTCCAAATATTCAGATCAGTTACAGAGGTTCTGATATGGTTATATGTTTTCTTTGATGATTATATATTCTTATGGTATGGTGAATTCTTGAATCATTCTTGGTATGGTTGTTTTGAGATCTGGATATGGTATGTGTTGGTTGGTTGGTTGTATGAGAAACATTCTTATGTATGGTACCGTTCATATATGGTTGAGGGATATCTATGTTATATGATGATGTATGCATGAGGGATATGAATAGGTTCTTGTAGATGCTTCATTGATGACATCATACAGATGGCATAGGTTGGCTACAGTGACAGGTTGCAGATGGATGTGACCGAGGAAACAAAGTTTCAGAGTTGCAACAAATTAGTAACCCTAGTTTTCTGAAGGTATACATAGGTTAACATAGGGAAGGTCGCATACATATGTGTGTTAAAGTATAGAGAGTTCAGGTATCTGTTGGTAAATTTGACAGATTATTTTTCTATTTACAAGTTGGGTCTTTTACTCGAGGGTTGGATTCCTCACATCTCAGTTGGTGTTGAGATATACAAGTTGGGTATTTTATTGAGAGTTGGTACTCTCTTGGAGTTGGTGCTATTTTCAGTTGGTGCCAATAAACCCTAGAGATTGTAGTATCATGTAACACATAAAATAGAAATCTTACACATATATCTAGTGTTCTTTGTGTTTATTATGGTGATGGTTTATAGTTCTCTATTATTGATGAATGTTGTTGATACATGCAAGTATATAAGTATGAATGAATAATATGTTTGAAGTGGTTTCTAACTAAATTTTTTAAAGAAGTGTAAAAATATCCCTATATTGATTTAGCCCCCCACTCTGACTGTGATTAGTGTGTCCAACAATTGGTATTAGAGAAGGCCTTCACTATAATCCTTACAATCTTGAAAGAGATCCATGGACACACAAATAAATGAACATGAAGATGAAGTTCCCTTCTTTGATGAGATAGATTACTTAGGATGAAGATTAAATATGAAAGGGTATTTGAATTCAAAAGGAGCACGTGTTTGGGATACAATTGTTGTTGGATCAGTTCCCTTGAAGAATCTGTCAAAATTTGTTGCACAAAAGGAAGAAAAGAAGAATAATGCATTAGCATTCAAGACCATCTTCAATGGACTTTCAGTTTCTATCAAAGAAAGCATAGGAAAATGTACCTCCACCAAGGACCTATGGCTGAAGATAGAGAATGAATATCATGACTCAGTCATCAATGAAGGTAAAGACTATTCAAATTTTGATAATTCAAAATGTAATGATGTTGAATGTTCTCATGCAAATGAAGAACAAGATCTAGAAGTAGTTTGTGTAGAATCAACTAATAATTATCTTATAGATGAAGAAGAAGATTTGTTGAAGCTTAAAGATAAAGTTATAGATGTGTTAGAAAAAGAAGATAATCCACATGATTTTGAAGATACTGAAATAATAACTAAGGAATCCCTAGAAAAGTATCAAAGGCATATCATAGCACTAAAACAAATTCTCAAGAAACAAGAAGGAAGTGGAACAACTAAGAAAATGAATCAATTAGAAGAGATCAAGAGACTACAGAATGAAAGAATTAGTCAAGAAGAAGAAAAGAATAAGGTAGATGATGAGGTTAGAAAAATCCTTGAAGAGCTTAAAGAAGCAAGAGAAATCAATGTCAATCTAAGGATCCAACTTGAAGAAGCCAAAAGGATAGAGGAACTATTGAAGAATTAGGTAAATGAAAAGGAAGAATCATGCCATAAGCTCTAAGAAAAAGTATTTTATCTCAGAAGGAAAGAAGAGAAGATAAAAAGGTTCACTAACATCTCAACAATCTTGGATGAAATCTTGGATAGTCAACGATCAACAAATGATAAATCCAGTATTGGATACTGCAATAAGAAAGAAACACACTTTGAACATAGCACTTCTAAGAAGCATGTTGTATGTCCCTCAATTTCAAATGGTGAAATCCAAGATACACAAAGCAAGGAAACCTTTAGAAGATTAGAAAAACAAAGACGCCAAGAACCTAGCCCAACACCTCAACCAAATTCAGAAGAGAGACACCTTCAAGATTGACCCAAAAGCACATGTATGAAAATGTTTTTCATGGTCACTGCTTCTCATGTAATGAATATGGTCACAAAGATTTGGATTGTAGACATTATGCAAGGAAAGTTGTTGGAATATCTCATGACATCCTAAGATGTTGGAGATGTAATCTTGTGGGACACATTGCTGCACATTGTCACACCATGAGATGTTACAACTGCAGTGGGTTTGGCCACAAATCCCAAGATTGTTGGAATTCAAGAAGACAAATAGTGAGGAATTATTCATACAATATGGAAAGAATAGAATGGAAGAAAGAGAACATTGAAAGGATGGAAGATGAAAGAACAAGTACTGAGAAACCAGGACACTCTTATAAGTGGATGAAGAATACTAAACATAAAGACATGAAGGAAGGCATAAAGAATGAGAAAATCTTAATATTTTATGAGTCATATGAAAGTTCATGTTAGAGCAGTCGCATACATACACGAGGTGACTTATAGAAATTTCATGTACATGAGTTGTATGAATAATAGGTTGTGTACCTATGGAAAAGCCTTGAAAAGGGGGTTGGAACAAACTGTAGGAGGTAAGTAAGCTTAGGTTATCCAAGATATCATGTTACCGGGATACATTTATACTTGTGTGTGTTTTTGATGAATGTATGGTGATAATATATAGTTGAGTTTTTGGAGCATCTGCTTAAATCCTATCTTGGATACATGGTACAAACCCTAGTATGTAGGTTGAGGCATTTCTGTTAAGGTACAATGTAGTACATGGATGGTACATATGTGAGCTCTCCTGATATATCTTGATATGTATTGTGAGAATCATTTGTTTAGTAATATTGGTATATGGTTAGTTCATGCTTGAAGATACATATTGGGACATATTGTTACTGAAGTTTTGGCACATGGGTTGATGATAGTGTGATGTATTGTTGGAGTCCTACTTGTTGAATATCTTGACATTTGGTTGATGTACATGTTGGGTACATGAATGAGACACTGAGTTGATGAATTGGAATATACATAAGGTGTATGATATAGTGATAAATACTCTTGGTATATGGTACAAGATTGATGCTTGATATGGTAGTTGATTGAATCATATAATGAGTAATGTCACACTTGTTTGAGGTACATGGTTGGCATGTTGTATGGTTGATGATGCTATTGGTGCAGTTGGATGAGGCACTTGTTGGTGATATATATACATACTCGGTACACACTTGAAAGATATTCTTGGCATACAGTTGAGATACATTTAATGGTATATGATGTATGGTATATGGTTGATGTGCATGTTTGGCACATGCTATGGTTATGTTTTACATCTTGATGAGTCATATAATGATCTATGGATGATGCATGATAGGTACATTCATGGTACATTTTTAGAGGCACTTTCTAGTTGGCACATGGTTTATGGATTATGTGGCATATATAACTTATCACATCATGTTGATGTTTGTGAGTAGTCTTGGTTGTTGAACATATTGGTGATATTGTGCATATGGTTGAGAGTTTTCTTGGTGATTGATATTGGTGAATGGATATGATTTGGTAGATAATATTGATGTGACAAGTTGTGTTGTGCATAGTTGATGCACTTGTGTTAGTATAGGTTTGGTGTGTGGTTGATTCACCGGTTGATGGTATGGCTTGAGGTACAAAATGATGCATCATTGTATGATGTAGGGTCAGGTCCAATCATCATCAGAGGAATAACATACTATTTTTTTCTTGATACAGTATCGGCGAGAAGTTGATCAGTGCTCCAATATAGCAACAACAATGAACATATGTAGCAGAAGAATATTATAGTGGTAGCATATTGTTCACAGTTATTACACAACATATTGTAGAGGAGACATTGGAGACATACCCATAGGGGGAGTTATTATTTTTACAATGATTGGTTACAGAGGTATGATTCCAAGAGGATAGATGATAGAGATGATCATAGAGGGAGCATTGACATCCATGCCATCAACATTACATTAGAGTGATATCCTTTTTCAAAGGGGGTTATATTCATTATATGCATGAAGATTATCCCAAAGGAAAATGTAGATAGGGGGGGAAGCCTCAGGGACAGTTTCATCAGGGGGAGCATCCCTAAAGAGATATACCCTTTTTCATTGATCTCAAAGGGGGAGAGATAGAAAAAATGATGAGGAGCGATGATCACAGAGGGAGCATGAGCATTTCCATGTATAAGTGTCACCATCATTATTTCCATCAATGATTTATGTTGACATCAATGTTGGTGTTTCCATCAATTCCAAATGGGGATATTCTTGTACTATGTTTTCATTGATGTCAAAGGGTTGATGTCAATTGGTGTCATTGATGTCAAGGTTGATATGAAAGGAATTTGTATTGTTTATGGCATGTCCAAGGTAGTTGATCAGAATGCATATTTCTATGTAAGAAGTACCAAATGGATGAACTCCAAAGTTTTCCCCTTATGGTGAAATCCCTCATGGGAAAATGATTTTCAAATCCAACGTTGAGTAATCCTAGCAGTGTGGTTAAGGAACCCAAGTTTAGATGAGGAATAATGTAATGATGATTAGTGAATTTGCAGGTGAGACTATTCTATATGGAAAATACATGTTGTTTCATTTCCGGTAATATGTGGTGCGTCACGTAGTTCCTCGGAGATGTGGATATTTGGCTTAGTGAAGTTGGAAAACCCTCATGAGTTATATAGAATCCCCTAGAAGGTCAAATAAGTAAAATTATTATAGAAACTCCTAGAGGAAGTTTACTAGTCAAAGTGGTTGTAACTAGGAGTTAATCATGGGTTAAGTTGTTTCAAAAAGAAAATAATTAAAAATAAATTAGTTTCAACTAGAAGTGGTGAGTTTACTATTTTTGGATAAATTGGTTGTAAGTGGAAAAAGTGGTTAGAAGTAGGTTATCCTTGAAGAAGGAAGTTGGTTAGAAGATAACCCCTAGAGGAAGCTAATTGGAGAGTATAAATAAGAGAGAAAGGTTCTCTTATTGAGACAAAGTTTGAGCATATTGAATATCTATTATTTGGTGAAACGATTATTGTAGGTACCCATTGATACATCTGAAGTTACGCAAGTCTAAAGTGGTAAAGGAAGGATGATGGTGAAAGTTTCATAGCTTTAGAAAAACCCTAATTTCTGAAGTGCAAGAGAGATGCAATGGAGGAGGTTGCATACATACGCAGGCTGTCATGGATGAGGTAGCATACATATGTGGGATGTAGAAGGATAGGGTGCGTCCAGAAAAAAAGTTCATGAAAAATTGAGCACATGTTGGTGCTAGGTCCTTGAAGTCTAAAGCAAGTTCCTAGGTCAACATTCTATAGGTTCATATCAACTATATAGGTTCTAGTATGGTTATATGTTTTTTTTTTATTATTATAGCTACTTATGGTATGGTGAATACTTGAAGCATTATTGGTATGGTTTTTTTGATATCTGGACATGGTATGTGCTAGTTAGTTGGTTGTATGAGCAACATTCTTATGTATGGTACAATTCTGATATGCTTGAAGGATATCTTTGTTATATGATGATGCATGCATGAGGAACATGCATAGGTTGTTGGATATGCTTCATTGATGATATAGTAAAGATGGAACATGTTGGATGTAGTGTTAGGTTGCAGGTTGATGCGACTAATGCAAAAAAGTTTGAGAGTTGCAGAAATTTAGTAACCCTAGTTCTCTGAAGGTATACACAAGCTAATAGAGGGAAGGTCACATAAATATTTGTGTTTCAGTATAGACAGGTCATGTACATACATGTGATGTAGCATAAATAGTTCGTTTATCTGTTGGTACATTTGAAAAATATTTTTTTTGTCTACAAGTTGGGTCTTCTACTTGAGGCTTGGATTCTCACATCTTAGTTGGTGTTGCGATATGCAAGTTGGGTCTTGTATTGAGAGTTGGAACTCTCTTGTATTTGGTGCTCTTTTTTGTTGGTGTTGATAAACCAAAGACATTTTAGTCTCCTATAACACATAATACAAAAACCTTACACATATATTCAGTGTTCTTTTTGTTTATTATGGTGATGGTTTAGAGTTCTTTATTATTGATGAATGGTGTTGATACGTGCAATTAGCTAAGTATGAATGAGAAATATGTTTTAAGTGGTTTCTAACTAAATTTTTGAATGAAGTATAAAAATATCCCTACATTGATTCAACCCCCACCTGCTCAGTGTGATTTGTGTATCCAACAATTGGTATCAAAGCAGGCCTTCACTATAAGACTTACAAGCTTGAAGGAGATGCATGGACACAGAAATGGATGAACATGCAAATGAAGTTCCCTTCTTTGATGAGACAGATTACTCATCATGGAGAATAAATATGAAAGGATATTTGAATTCAAAAGGATAATTTGTTTTGGGTACACTTTTTGTTGGATCAGTTCACTTGAAGAATCAGTCAAATTTGTAGCACAAAAGAAGGAAAAGAAGAATAATGTAGTAGCATTCAAGACCATGTTCTATGGACTTTCAGGTTCTATCAAAGAAATCATATGAAAATGTAACTCCACCAAGGACCTATGGATGAAGATAGAGAAGGAATATAAAGACTCATTCAACATTGAAGGTAAAGACTCTCCAAAATCTTTTAATTGCAATAATTCAAAATGCAATGATGATGAATGTTATCATGCAAATGAAGAAGAATATCTAGAAGTAGTTTGTGTAGAATCAACTAACAATTATCTTATAGATGAAGAAGAAACAAAAGTTATAGATGTGTTAGAAGAAGAAAAAGATAATCCATATGTTTTTGAATATATTGAAACAATCACTAAGGAAGCCCTAGAAAAGTATCAAATGCATATCATGGCACTAGGACAAATTCTCAAAAAAAAAGAAGGAAGTGAAACAACTAAGAAAAGGAAGAAGAGATCAAGATACTAAATAATGAAATAATTATTCAAGAAGAAGAAAATAAGAAGGTAGATCATGAGCTTAAAAAAATCCCTGAAGAGATTAAAGAAACAAGAGATATCAATGTCAATCTAAGGACTCAAATTGAAGAATCCAAAAGGATAGCAGAACTATTGAATAATCAGGTAAATGAAAAGGAAGAATCATGCCATAAGTTGGAAGAAGAAGTAGTTGATCTCATAAGGAAATCAGAGAAGACAAAAAGGTTCATGAACAACTCAACAATATTGGATAGTCAAAGATCACCAAATGATAAATCCGGTCTTGGATACAACAAGTAATCAACACACTGTGAAGCTATCACTTCTAAGAAGCATGATGTAGGTCCTTCAATTTCAAAGGGTCAAAGCCAAGGTACACAAAGAAAGGAAACCTTTAGAGGATCAAAACAAGGAAGAAACCAAGAAGCCAACCCTACACCTCAAAGAAAATTCAGAAGAGAGACATCTTCAAGGTTGACACTAAAGCATAGGTATGAAAATGTTTTTCATGGTCACTAATTCTCATGTAATGAATATGGTCACAAATCTTTAGATTGTAGACATTATGCAAGGAAAGGTGTTGGAAGATCTCATGACATCCTATGATGGTGGAAATTTAATCTTGTGGGACACATTGTTGCACATTTTCATGCCATGAGATGTTACAACTGCAATGGGTTTTGCCAAAAATACTAGGATTGTTGGAATTCAAGAAGACAGTCAATGAGGAATGATTCATAAAATATGGCAATAAGAGAATGGAGGAAAGACAATATTGAAAGGATGAACTCTGAAAGAACATGTACCGAGAAACCAGGACACTCTCACAAGTGGATGAAGAAGACTAAACAACAAGACATGACTGAAGCTTAATATTTTATGAGGCATACACGGGTTCCTCTGGGAGTAGTCTCGTACATAGGCGAGGTGACTTATAGAAATGTATCATATAGACATGAGTTGTCTGAATAACAGGTCATGTACATGTGGTAAATCCTTGAAAAGGGGGTTGGAACAAAATGCAAAAGGTAAGTAAGCTCAGGTTATCTGAGATCCGATGTTACAGGGATACATGTATACTTGTATTTGTTTTTGATGAATGTATGGTGAAGATATATAGTTAATTTTTTGGAGCGTATTCTTAAATCCTATCTTAGATGCATGGTACAAACCCTAGTATGTGGTTTGAGGCATTTTCTATTAAGGTACAGTGTTGGTTATTTTAAGTAGTTATCAATAATATTATGGCACTTTGTTTATGAGGTATATAATGGGTAATGTGATACTATATAGAGGTACATCATTGATATATTGAGGCATATTATTGGTAAATGTCTTAGAGGTATTATTGTTTCATTATACGTTTTGTAGTGAATGGTTTTGAGGCAGATTTGTTGCAACACATAGATGGTACATATGTGAGCTCTACTGATATATCTTGATATGTATTGTGAGAAGAATTTTCTTAGTAATCTTGGTATGTGGTTAGTTCATGCTTGAAGTACATATTGGGACATATTGTTCATGAAGTTTTGGCACATGGTTTGATGATAGTGTGATGTATTGTTGGAAGCCTACTTGTTGAATATCTTGACATTTGGTTGATGTACATGTTGGGTACATGAATAAGACACTTAGTTGATGAGTTGGCATAAATGTAAGGTGTATGCTATGGTGATACATACTCTTGGTATATGGTACATGATTGATGCTTGATATTGGTAGTTGACTAAAGAATATGTGATGTCACACTTGTTTGAGGTACATGGTTGGTATGTTGTATGGTTGATGATGTTATTGCTCAGTTGTAAGAGGCTCTTGTTGGTGTTCTATATACATACTTGGTACACACTTGGCACATATTCTTGACATACAGTTGAGATACATCTAATGGTATATGATGTATGGTATATGGTTTATGTGCATGTTTGGCACATGATATGGTGATGTTGTACATATTGATGAATCATATCTTGATCTATGGATGATGCATGATAGGTACATACATGGTACATTGTTATAGGCACTTGATAGTTGGCACATGGTTTATGGATGATGTGGCATATATGAATTACTACATCTTTTTGATGTTTGTGAGTAGTTTTGGTCGATGCACATCTTGATGATATTTTCCATATGGTTGAGATTTTTCTAGGTGATTGATCTTGGTGAATGGATATGATTTGGTTGAAAAGATTGATGTGACATGTTGTGTTGTGCATAGTTGATGCACTTCTACTGGTACAAGTTTGGTGCATGGTTGATACACTGGTTGATGGTATAGGTTGAGGTATAGATTGATGGATCATTGTATGATGTAGGGTCAAGTCCAAGGATCACCATAGGAATAGTAGATTATTGTTTTCTTGATGCAATATTGCTGAGGAGTTGATAAATGTTAGCATAAGTAGATTACAGTGGAAACATATTGTTAAGAGTGATTACACAACATCTTATAGATAATACAGGGGGAGACATATCCATAAGGGGAGCTATTTGTTTTCCCATGATTGGTTATAGAGGTATGATTCCAATAGGAGAGATTATAGAGATGATGATAGAGGGAGAATTGGAAGATATTCCATCAACATTACATCAATGTGATATCATTTTTGAAAGGGGGAGAGATTCATCAAATGCATGGAGATCATCCCAAAGGATAGTGCAGACAAGGGGAGCAGCCTCAGGGAAAATTTCATCAAGGGGAGTATCCCAAAAGAGATATACCCTTTTCCATTTATGTAAAATGGGAGAGATAGAAAATTTGATGAGGAGTGATAAACATTAATGAGTGATGATCACAAAGGGAGAATGAGCATGGCCATGTCTAAGTGTTGTCATTATTATTTCCATCAATGATTTATGTTGACATCAATGTTGGTGTTTCAATCAATGCCAAAGGGGGACATTGTTTCACTATGTCATTGATGTCAAAGGGTTGGTGTCAAGTGGTGTCATATTGACGTGTTGTCATTCATGTCAAGGTTGATATCAAAGGAAGTTGTATCATTGATGGCATGTCTAAGGTAGTCGATGAGAATGAATGTTTATATGTAAGAAGTACTAAATGGGTGAACTCCAAAGTGATCCTATTATTTTGAAAGCCCTCACAGGAAGATGCTCTGAAAATCCAAATGTTTAGGTGGTTGTGAAATCCTAGTAGTGTGGTTAAGGAACCCAAGTTTGGATGAGGAATAATGTAACAAATATTAATGAATTTGTAGGTGGTACTATTCTAGATGGATAGTAAATCTCATGTCGTATATGGTGATATGTGGTACATCACGTAGTTCCTTACGCTTGGGGAGATATAGCTTAGTGAATTTGGATAACACTGATGAGTTATCTAGAAGCCCCTAGAAGATCAAAGAATTCAAATTATTCTAGAAGCTCCTAGAGGAAGTTGACTAGTCAAAGTGGTTGTAACTAGGAGTTAATCATGGGTTACATTTTTGAAAAAAGAAAATAATTAAAAATAAATTAGTTGAAACTAAAAGTGGTGAGTTTAATATTTATGGATAACATGTTTCTAAGTGGACAAAGTGGTTAGAAGTAGGTTATCCATAAAAGAAGTAATTTGGTTAGAAGATAACCCGTAGAGGAAGCTACTTGGAGAGTATAAATAAGAGAGCAAGGGTCTCTTATTGAGAAACATTTTGAGAATATTGAATATCTATTATTTGGTGAAAAGGTTATTATAGTTACCCGTTGATACATCTGAAGTTACTCAAGCCTGAGGTAGCGAAGGAAGGTTGACAACGAAAGTTTCGGAGATTCAGAAAAATTCCTAGTTTTTGAACCATACACAGGATGTAGTGGAGGAGGTTACATACATATGAAGGATGTCGTGGCTGAGGTAGCATACATACGCGGGATGTAGAAGTTTAGGGCATGTACAAAAGAAAAATTCATGAAAATTTGAGTAGATGTTGGTGCATAGTCCCTAAAGTTTGAAGCAAGTTCCCAGGTCAACATTCTATAGGTTCAAATCAGCTACAGAGGTTCTGGTATGGTTATATGTTTTCTTTGATGCTTATATATTATTATGGTATGGCGAATTCTTGAAGCATTCTTGGTATGGTTGTTGTGATATCTGGATATGGTATGTTTTGGTTGGTTGGTTGTATGAGAAACATTCTTATGTATGGTACAGTTCAGATATGGTTGAGGGATATCTATGTTATATGGTGATGTATGCATGAGGGACATGCATAGGTTTTTGTATATTCTTCATTGATGGCATCATACAGATGGCATAGGTTGGCTACAGTGATAGGTTACAGGTGGAGCTGACCAAGGGAGAAAAGTGTTAGAGTTTCATAAATTTAGTAACCCTAGTTCTATGAAGGTATATGTAGGCTGACAGAGGGAAGGTCACGTAAATATGTGTGTTTAAGTATATATAGGTCATTTAAATACATGTGCTGCAGTATAGACATATCATGTATCTATTGGTACATTTGACAGATATTTTTTATGTCTACAAGTTGGGTCTTGTACTTGAGGGTTGGATTCCTCACATCTTAGTTGGTGCTATGATCTGCAAGCTGGGTATTGTATTGAGAGTTGGTACTCTCTTGGAGTTGGTGTTATTTTTTGTTGGTGTTGATAAATAAAATATATTRTAGTCTCCTATAAAACATAATACATAAAGCTTACACATATATCTGGTGTTCTGTGTGTTTATTATGGTGATGGTTTATAGTTATTTACTATTRATGAATGTTGTTGATACGTGCAAGTAGCTAAGTATGAATGATTAATATGTTTTAAGTGGTTGTTAAATAAATTTTTGAAACAAGTATAAAAATATCCCTACACTGATTCACCCCCCCCCCCTCTGACACAACACCACTACCTCAACAGGCTCTTCGTGACCTCCCAGTCTAAGGATCATTCTTAATCTCCCCTTTGAGTCGAAATGACTCTTTGATTCCCAGCTAGAATCTTGAAAACCTTCTAACCACATGTCCTTCTAGGGTTACGCTTGTGCGAACAAGCACAAGGCGTGAACCTCAACTCCACGTGATCAACCGACACGACCACGACCTTCACCCAAAAAGGTGTTTCGAGTTTAGTGACCTCACGATTCATGTTGTGAGTCCCCCTGAATCTTTCAATCCCTGAAACCCCAAAATGGGCTAACGGGTCCTCAACTCCTCCCTTATGCCTTGACCATGTGACCTTCAGTCATATCATGGGGTCAACCTCCGAGCACGTTGGGATTTTGTGATTTGGGGGTTCATGATACAATGCTACTCCTTTTACCTGAAGTCTGAACTCGTTATTTCTTTGTTGAGAATCGATGGTCCAAATCCTTCTACGATCTAATGGACCAGATCCTGTTGGGATTTTGTGAATCGGGATTTCACGACTCTTGACTTCTCATCACGAATTCCTCCACGCTCATGAATTCTGAAATGTCACAATTCAAAGTCACAATATTAACGACTCTCATTGACCTAGATCTAACAATGACTATTCCTCCTCATATTATGAGTGTTGACAGACACTTAGCATTAACTCCTCTACTAATCCACTGGATCCAATAGTCCTCGGCGAATCGATAGTTCTCCCTCTGAGAATTTCAACTGTTCATTCGAACTTTCGATACACCTAACCAAATAACTCGACACCTTTTTCTGAGCTTGATTTATGCGAGGTGACTTCATCCCTCATCTTCCTTCAAACTCTTCAAATCCTCTATCCTTCATGAGCTTGGTTCTTGCTGCAAACTCAAGGATTCTAGGAAATCCTGTCGACACTCCTTGCGACTTCACGATAATATCTAACTATCTGAACTTCTTAGTTTTGTGCACTCCTTGCAATAGTAAATCGTTAACCACTCACTTGGCTTTGAAAATTCTACGATTTCAACTGGCCTGTGCACTTCTTGCACAACTCTATGCTATACTTTCACTTCCAATGGTATGAGAACAACAATATTGCTCCTGATCTTTTCTGAGGTAAAAATTAGAATAGGTCGACACACTCCTTGCGGACTTTCGTTGCACTCCTTGCAGGAATTCTCAAGACGAGAAATAATTGAAACTCATACTCTTCCTCTCATAGGATTCATACATCTAACATGAAATCATACATACACACACAACATTGAAACAAATGCATAACAAAGCATATAAGAAAACTGTAAACATACCATTCAATAAATGTAAACAAAATTCATAACACCATGAGTTTGGATCAAATATTTCTTATATTAATCCAAGATCATCTATACATGGGTTCTATAGCAATAGCTATATGCTGATACAATCTTCTACATTCTATCTTTAGCTCCATTCTCCTATTCTCTTGTTCTACAATTCTTAAAATTACAATGAGAATAATCTTACCATACAATACATACGAGGGAGATTTCTAGAGTCTTCCCTCCTACAGCTCTAACTATCTAATCAAATTAAAAGATCTACAACTACTTTACATTTATTACATTAATTGCCTCCAACAAACAGATGAGAGAAACCATTCAAGATCCATGTTACAATCTCCAAACCATAAAAGAAAAAATATATTCCCATATATTACATTAATGTTTTATCTTTTCAAATTCAAAACATTCTCAAAATGTGCGCTGGTGCATTTCCAGCTGTCCTCTTCTTTTGTGCTTTATTTGTTGGCTTGCTTACGATGCTCCTGCATCATACTCCCTTGGCTAAAAAATTCATGGACTCATGTTCATGAGCTCCTGCACCGTCTGTGCATATTTTTGTATGTCCGCTTCACTTTCCCAACTGGCATGTTCAATCGGGTGTCCCTTCCATTTTACCAAATATTCAAAATACGTCTTTCTCCAAGTCTTCTTGCTAACTCTCTGATCAATGATCTTTTCCATATATGGTTTTTCAGCTACAGGCATCTGTTTGACACATTAAACTTCCTTTTGATTTTCTTCTCCTCCTGCTTCATCTGCTCTGCGCTTGTATTCCTGGTTAGAATACTGCAACTGCTCTTTAATCTTACTATGGAGCTCTTGCATCTATGCTGCAAAATCCTCTGCTCCAACACATCTGAACTCATTTTTCTATAAGTCTCTCAACTCAGATACTCCCCTTGGTTGCATTCCATACATTATCTAGAATGGGCTCTATCCTGTGCTTCTGTTAGGTGAGTCATTATACACAAATTTTGCTTGTGGCAGAATCTGATCCCACTGACTGTGATGTTCAACTACCAAACTCCTTAACAAATATCCCAATCTTCAATTTACTACCTCAATATATCCATTTGTCTAAGGGTGATATGCCGAGATAAAATACAATTTTGTACCCAGCTTCTTCCATAGTGTCCTCCAGAAATGACCAACAAATTTGGTATCTTGATATGAAACAGTAGTCTTGGGTAAGCCATGAAGTCGGACAACTTCTCTGAAAAACAGGTTTGCAATGTGTGTTGCGTCACTGGTTTTCTGACATGGAATAAAACGTGTCATTTTAGAGAATTTGTCGACTACCACGAATATGGAATCACAACCTCTCCTCTTCCTTGGCATTCCTAACACAAAATCCATGCTTACTGTCTCCCACAACCTCTCTGGTACTGGCAATGGTTAATACAATCCTGTATTTTGTCTTTTCCCCTTTGCATGCTAGCAAATTCTACATCTGTTCACAAATTTCTTGACATCTCTCCTCATCCCTGGCCAATAATACAAGCTGTTCAGTTGTGCAATTTTTTTTTCATGGCCGAAATGTCCAGCCAATCCTCCACTATGTTTTTCCTTCAAAATATTCTCTCTCATAGAACTCTTTGGAATACACAACTGATTTCCTTTGAATAATAATCCATCATGGATTAAATATTCAACCCATTGGCTTATATCTCTCAGAATAGGATTCTCACATGCTTCATAAGTGTCATTAAAATCTGAATCATCCTTGTACATATCCTTAAGGTTATCAAAACCTAAGGTCTTCACACGAAACTCCTGTAGAATTAAACATTTCCTGCTCAATGCATCAACAACCTTATTAGCAGTTCTAGAAATGTGCTTTATAACAAAAGTAAATTTTTGCATATATTCAACCCATTTTTCATGTTTCTGGTTCAATTTCTCTTGTCTGGTTATGAATTGTAAAGTATGGTTGTTGCTATACAAAATGAACTCTTTCAGAACCAAGTAATGTCTCCATTTCTACAACGCCTATATGCTTGCATAAAACTCCTTGTCATAGGTGGAATATTTCATCATGGCATCGTTCAGCTTCTCACTAAAGTATGAAATTGGTCTATTTTCTTGACTTAAGACTGCTCCAACCGCGAATCCACTTGCGTCACATCTGACTTGAAATTTATTACTAAAATTTGGTAGAACCAGAACTGGTTGTCTAGTGATATTCTCCTTTAACAAATTGAAAATTTTCTCTACTTCCTCTGTCCAATGAAAATATTTATGTCTTTTCTTGACTGTGTCCATCATTAGTGCAAAAATTCCACTAAAATTTCTAATGAACTTCCTGTAAAAACTGGCTAGTCCATGGAATCTTCTGACTTCAAAGATATTCCTCGACGATGGAAATTCTTTGATTGCTTTTACCTTCTCAGGATCCATCTTCAAATCATTCAAAGATATCACAAAACCTAAATAAACAAGCTCTTTCTTCATGAAAGATGACTTCCTCAAATTTGTCAACAATTTCTCTTGTTGCAACCTCCTCATCACTAGAGTTAGGTGTCTCAAGTGTTCCTCCTCGGTCTTATTGAATATTAGTATATCATCAAGATACACAATTACAAAATTTCCAATAAAATCCTTCAAGACTTCGTTCATTAATCTCATAAAAGTACTTGGCACATTCGTCAAACCAAACAGCATGACAAGCCATTCATATAGCCCTTCATTCATCTTGAATGTTGTCTTCCATTCATCACCTTCCCTCATTCAAATCTGATGGTATCCTCTTTTCAATTCAATTTTTGAAAAACACTTTGCTCCACTCAAGCAATCCATCAATTCATCCATCCTTGATAAAGGAAATCTATACTTGATGGTGATTTTTTTTATATCTCTCGAGTTTGTACACTTTCTCCATCCACCATCCTTTTTTGGACTTAACACTATTGGAACAACGTATGGACTCCTGGTCAATCCTTTGTCCATCAAATCCTGGACTTGGCTCTTGAACTCTTCATTCTCTTGTGATGTCAATCTATATGCTGCCTTGTTTGGTAAACTCACTCATGGTATAAGGTCAATGTGATGTCTTATACTTTTGATGGGTGGCAACTAACAAGGTAAATTGTCCACCACTATATCAACGAAATTCTCCAGCAGTTCCTGAATTTCCTTAGGTAGATCATCTATCGAAGTACTGGTTTAAATGAATCTAGGTTTCCTCACTACAACAAACTGCATGTCTTATTCTTTCTTGACTTCATCCAGAAGTTCCTTCCCACTCATGAGAAGTATAGTGTTTCTTACTTCTTCTTTCACCTTCTTGTCTTCAATCAAAAGCAACATATGAATCCTACCATTCTTCTCCAAGGTGTACGTGTTCTTTCTTCTGTCATGAACAACATTCCTGTCATATTTCCATGGTCTCCCCAACAAAAGATGATAGATATCCATGGGAATAACATCACATAAAATCTCATCTCTATATCCCCCTATCTTAAATTAAACTAAACATTTTTTAGTGACAATTACCTGATGTCCTTTTTACAACAACGAAACCTTGTATGGACTCAGATGTGCAATTCTCTCCAATTCCAGCTTCTCCACCATTTCTGTGCATACTAAATTATCTGTGCTTCCACTATCAATAATTACCTTGCATACCCTGTCCTTGGTCTTGCAAGAAGTTCTAAAAGAAATGTTCCTTTGGACTGGATTCTCCATCTCTTTCTTTGGCTTCAAGAGAATTTCCCTCATCATTAAGGATCTTCCTCCTTCTGCATCTTCTGCCTCAACATTTGGCCTCTGCACTTCTGAAATGTGAGCTTCACTTCCTCCATCTCTTTTCCTATCAGTGCATTCAAAAGATTTGTGTCCTAACTTTCCATAGAGAAAACACTTTATTTCACCTCCTCTACCTCTTCCTCTTCCTCTGGATCAAGGAAAAGTGTTCTATCAGTGTACTGTCCTCCTTGTGGGATTCCTCTCCTTTTTGGGTGGTTATGAGGTTTCTTCTCTTCATCCTTGGGCTTCTGTACTTTGTCCTAGGCAATTTCTTTTCCTCTGCTCTAACTTTTACCTCTACCCCTTTGACCTTGTTTTTGGGCCAATTTTTCTTCTCCCTTCAAAGCAATCTAATAAGATTCTTCTACATTCCTGATTGTCACCATGCTCATCTCATATTGAATGTCATATCTCAGGCCATTCATATATCTGGCAAAATTTTCATCATCACTTTCATGATGACCAACTCTAATATTTATCCGGTAAAATTCTTCAGTGTATTCCTTCACTGTCATCCCTTTCTGTCTCAAATTTTTCATTCTTCGAAACATATTAAGTTGGTAATATCTGGGTATGAATTTGGCTTTCATCTTTGTGACCATTCTATCCCATCTTTTTATTCTTTGCTTACCTTTGCAATGCCTGCCATATTGTAGTTCATCCCACCATAGTGTTCCATGCCCTTTAAGTCTAGTGACAACATGTTTTACTCTTTTATCTTCTTCGATATGCTCATAGTCAAAGTACTTATCCAGAGCTCTAAACCAATCTAGTATCTCCTCAATGTCTAAGTTTCCTTCATACATTGGGATGTCCATTTTTTCTCTGGCCCCTATTCTTGTAATAACTTTGACTAGATGTGCCTCTGCAACATCTTCGGCTACAACTTCTTCTTCGGCTCCAGCCTCATTTTCTCTTTCGACCTCACTGATATCTCTAGTATCATTTGTTCGTCTCTATGTTGTATCCATAGCATCCAATCAAGAATGAATTTATCTCATTTCCCTTTCCATGGCTGGATCAGGCATTGGTCTCTCTTGACGTCTTCTGGGCAGCATTGTTTAAATCTGTTCCATGTAGAATTCAAATCACAACTTTCCTTCTGTCTCACTTTCTTACAGAAAACAATGATTGTAATCTTTGATACCACCTGACATAGAACTCTTACCTCAGTAGGATCTGCGTGACCTCTCGGTCTAAGGATCGTTCTTAATCTCCCCTTTGAGTTGAAATGACTCTTTGATTCCCAGCTGGAATATTCACACCCTTGTAACCACAGGTCCTTCTAGGGTTACTCTTGTATGAACAAACACAAGGTGTGAACCTCAACTCCACGTGACCAATCGACATGACCATGAACTTCACCCAAAAAGGTGTTTTGGGTTTCGTGACCTCGCCAATCCTGTTGTGAGTCCCCCCTAATGCCTTCAATCCATGAAACCTAGAAATGGGTGAACAGGTCCTCATCTCCTCCCTTATGCCTCGACCATGTGACCTTTAGTCATATCCTGGGGTCCACCTCCAAGCGTGTTGGGGTTTCATGATTTGGGGGTTCACGATATAACGCTACTCCTTTTCCCTGAAGTTCGAACTCACTATTTTTTTACTGCGGATCGACGATCCAGATCCTTCTACGATCTGATGGCTCAGATCCTTTCAGGATTTCGTGACTCTTGACTTCTCTTCATGATTTCCTCCATGCTCCTAAATTCCGCAATGTCGCAATTCTAAGTCATAAGATCAACGACTCTCGTTGACCCAGATTGTTAAGAACCAAACATCAATATAGCATAGAAAAACCTCAGAAAAAGTACTCAACGCCTTGAAAAAGAGATAATTTCAGATAATAAGCCTCTTCGAGGGGGCAACCTCCTT
>JZKD02S2360327.1:196833-221034 GCA_000966675.3 Picea glauca
GGATTCCTCACATCTTAGTTGGTGCTATGATCTGCAAGCTGGGTATTGTATTGAGAGTTGGTACTCTCTTGGAGTTGGTGTTATTTTTTGTTGGTGTTGATAAATAAAATATATTATAGTCTCCTATAAAACATAATACATAAAGCTTACACATATATCTGGTGTTCTGTGTGTTTATTATGGTGATGGTTTATAGTTATTTACTATTGATGAATGTTGTTGATACGTGCAAGTAGCTAAGTATGAATGATTAATATGTTTTAAGTGGTTGTTAAATAAATTTTTGAAACAAGTATAAAAATATCCCTACACTGATTCACCCCCCCCCTCTGACACAACACCACTACCTCAACAGGCTCTTCGTGACCTCCCAGTCTAAGGATCATTCTTAATCTCCCCTTTGAGTCGAAATGACTCTTTGATTCCCAGCTAGAATCTTGAAAACCTTCTAACCACATGTCCTTCTAGGGTTACGCTTGTGCGAACAAGCACAAGGCGTGAACCTCAACTCCACGTGATCAACCGACACGACCACGACCTTCACCCAAAAAGGTGTTTCGAGTTTAGTGACCTCACGATTCATGTTGTGAGTCCCCCTGAATCTTTCAATCCCTGAAACCCCAAAATGGGCTAACGGGTCCTCAACTCCTCCCTTATGCCTTGACCATGTGACCTTCAGTCATATCATGGGGTCAACCTCCGAGCACGTTGGGATTTTGTGATTTGGGGGTTCATGATACAATGCTACTCCTTTTACCTGAAGTCTGAACTCGTTATTTCTTTGTTGAGAATCGATGGTCCAAATCCTTCTACGATCTAATGGACCAGATCCTGTTGGGATTTTGTGAATCGGGATTTCACGACTCTTGACTTCTCATCACGAATTCCTCCACGCTCATGAATTCTGAAATGTCACAATTCAAAGTCACAATATTAACGACTCTCATTGACCTAGATCTAACAATGACTATTCCTCCTCATATTATGAGTGTTGACAGACACTTAGCATTAACTCCTCTACTAATCCACTGGATCCAATAGTCCTCGGCGAATCGATAGTTCTCCCTCTGAGAATTTCAACTGTTCATTCGAACTTTCGATACACCTAACCAAATAACTCGACACCTTTTTCTGAGCTTGATTTATGCGAGGTGACTTCATCCCTCATCTTCCTTCAAACTCTTCAAATCCTCTATCCTTCATGAGCTTGGTTCTTGCTGCAAACTCAAGGATTCTAGGAAATCCTGTCGACACTCCTTGCGACTTCACGATAATATCTAACTATCTGAACTTCTTAGTTTTGTGCACTCCTTGCAATAGTAAATCGTTAACCACTCACTTGGCTTTGAAAATTCTACGATTTCAACTGGCCTGTGCACTTCTTGCACAACTCTATGCTATACTTTCACTTCCAATGGTATGAGAACAACAATATTGCTCCTGATCTTTTCTGAGGTAAAAATTAGAATAGGTCGACACACTCCTTGCGGACTTTCGTTGCACTCCTTGCAGGAATTCTCAAGACGAGAAATAATTGAAACTCATACTCTTCCTCTCATAGGATTCATACATCTAACATGAAATCATACATACACACACAACATTGAAACAAATGCATAACAAAGCATATAAGAAAACTGTAAACATACCATTCAATAAATGTAAACAAAATTCATAACACCATGAGTTTGGATCAAATATTTCTTATATTAATCCAAGATCATCTATACATGGGTTCTATAGCAATAGCTATATGCTGATACAATCTTCTACATTCTATCTTTAGCTCCATTCTCCTATTCTCTTGTTCTACAATTCTTAAAATTACAATGAGAATAATCTTACCATACAATACATACGAGGGAGATTTCTAGAGTCTTCCCTCCTACAGCTCTAACTATCTAATCAAATTAAAAGATCTACAACTACTTTACATTTATTACATTAATTGCCTCCAACAAACAGATGAGAGAAACCATTCAAGATCCATGTTACAATCTCCAAACCATAAAAGAAAAAATATATTCCCATATATTACATTAATGTTTTATCTTTTCAAATTCAAAACATTCTCAAAATGTGCGCTGGTGCATTTCCAGCTGTCCTCTTCTTTTGTGCTTTATTTGTTGGCTTGCTTACGATGCTCCTGCATCATACTCCCTTGGCTAAAAAATTCATGGACTCATGTTCATGAGCTCCTGCACCGTCTGTGCATATTTTTGTATGTCCGCTTCACTTTCCCAACTGGCATGTTCAATCGGGTGTCCCTTCCATTTTACCAAATATTCAAAATACGTCTTTCTCCAAGTCTTCTTGCTAACTCTCTGATCAATGATCTTTTCCATATATGGTTTTTCAGCTACAGGCATCTGTTTGACACATTAAACTTCCTTTTGATTTTCTTCTCCTCCTGCTTCATCTGCTCTGCGCTTGTATTCCTGGTTAGAATACTGCAACTGCTCTTTAATCTTACTATGGAGCTCTTGCATCTATGCTGCAAAATCCTCTGCTCCAACACATCTGAACTCATTTTTCTATAAGTCTCTCAACTCAGATACTCCCCTTGGTTGCATTCCATACATTATCTAGAATGGGCTCTATCCTGTGCTTCTGTTAGGTGAGTCATTATACACAAATTTTGCTTGTGGCAGAATCTGATCCCACTGACTGTGATGTTCAACTACCAAACTCCTTAACAAATATCCCAATCTTCAATTTACTACCTCAATATATCCATTTGTCTAAGGGTGATATGCCGAGATAAAATACAATTTTGTACCCAGCTTCTTCCATAGTGTCCTCCAGAAATGACCAACAAATTTGGTATCTTGATATGAAACAGTAGTCTTGGGTAAGCCATGAAGTCGGACAACTTCTCTGAAAAACAGGTTTGCAATGTGTGTTGCGTCACTGGTTTTCTGACATGGAATAAAACGTGTCATTTTAGAGAATTTGTCGACTACCACGAATATGGAATCACAACCTCTCCTCTTCCTTGGCATTCCTAACACAAAATCCATGCTTACTGTCTCCCACAACCTCTCTGGTACTGGCAATGGTTAATACAATCCTGTATTTTGTCTTTTCCCCTTTGCATGCTAGCAAATTCTACATCTGTTCACAAATTTCTTGACATCTCTCCTCATCCCTGGCCAATAATACAAGCTGTTCAGTTGTGCAATTTTTTTTTCATGGCCGAAATGTCCAGCCAATCCTCCACTATGTTTTTCCTTCAAAATATTCTCTCTCATAGAACTCTTTGGAATACACAACTGATTTCCTTTGAATAATAATCCATCATGGATTAAATATTCAACCCATTGGCTTATATCTCTCAGAATAGGATTCTCACATGCTTCATAAGTGTCATTAAAATCTGAATCATCCTTGTACATATCCTTAAGGTTATCAAAACCTAAGGTCTTCACACGAAACTCCTGTAGAATTAAACATTTCCTGCTCAATGCATCAACAACCTTATTAGCAGTTCTAGAAATGTGCTTTATAACAAAAGTAAATTTTTGCATATATTCAACCCATTTTTCATGTTTCTGGTTCAATTTCTCTTGTCTGGTTATGAATTGTAAAGTATGGTTGTTGCTATACAAAATGAACTCTTTCAGAACCAAGTAATGTCTCCATTTCTACAACGCCTATATGCTTGCATAAAACTCCTTGTCATAGGTGGAATATTTCATCATGGCATCGTTCAGCTTCTCACTAAAGTATGAAATTGGTCTATTTTCTTGACTTAAGACTGCTCCAACCGCGAATCCACTTGCGTCACATCTGACTTGAAATTTATTACTAAAATTTGGTAGAACCAGAACTGGTTGTCTAGTGATATTCTCCTTTAACAAATTGAAAATTTTCTCTACTTCCTCTGTCCAATGAAAATATTTATGTCTTTTCTTGACTGTGTCCATCATTAGTGCAAAAATTCCACTAAAATTTCTAATGAACTTCCTGTAAAAACTGGCTAGTCCATGGAATCTTCTGACTTCAAAGATATTCCTCGACGATGGAAATTCTTTGATTGCTTTTACCTTCTCAGGATCCATCTTCAAATCATTCAAAGATATCACAAAACCTAAATAAACAAGCTCTTTCTTCATGAAAGATGACTTCCTCAAATTTGTCAACAATTTCTCTTGTTGCAACCTCCTCATCACTAGAGTTAGGTGTCTCAAGTGTTCCTCCTCGGTCTTATTGAATATTAGTATATCATCAAGATACACAATTACAAAATTTCCAATAAAATCCTTCAAGACTTCGTTCATTAATCTCATAAAAGTACTTGGCACATTCGTCAAACCAAACAGCATGACAAGCCATTCATATAGCCCTTCATTCATCTTGAATGTTGTCTTCCATTCATCACCTTCCCTCATTCAAATCTGATGGTATCCTCTTTTCAATTCAATTTTTGAAAAACACTTTGCTCCACTCAAGCAATCCATCAATTCATCCATCCTTGATAAAGGAAATCTATACTTGATGGTGATTTTTTTTATATCTCTCGAGTTTGTACACTTTCTCCATCCACCATCCTTTTTTGGACTTAACACTATTGGAACAACGTATGGACTCCTGGTCAATCCTTTGTCCATCAAATCCTGGACTTGGCTCTTGAACTCTTCATTCTCTTGTGATGTCAATCTATATGCTGCCTTGTTTGGTAAACTCACTCATGGTATAAGGTCAATGTGATGTCTTATACTTTTGATGGGTGGCAACTAACAAGGTAAATTGTCCACCACTATATCAACGAAATTCTCCAGCAGTTCCTGAATTTCCTTAGGTAGATCATCTATCGAAGTACTGGTTTAAATGAATCTAGGTTTCCTCACTACAACAAACTGCATGTCTTATTCTTTCTTGACTTCATCCAGAAGTTCCTTCCCACTCATGAGAAGTATAGTGTTTCTTACTTCTTCTTTCACCTTCTTGTCTTCAATCAAAAGCAACATATGAATCCTACCATTCTTCTCCAAGGTGTACGTGTTCTTTCTTCTGTCATGAACAACATTCCTGTCATATTTCCATGGTCTCCCCAACAAAAGATGATAGATATCCATGGGAATAACATCACATAAAATCTCATCTCTATATCCCCCTATCTTAAATTAAACTAAACATTTTTTAGTGACAATTACCTGATGTCCTTTTTACAACAACGAAACCTTGTATGGACTCAGATGTGCAATTCTCTCCAATTCCAGCTTCTCCACCATTTCTGTGCATACTAAATTATCTGTGCTTCCACTATCAATAATTACCTTGCATACCCTGTCCTTGGTCTTGCAAGAAGTTCTAAAAGAAATGTTCCTTTGGACTGGATTCTCCATCTCTTTCTTTGGCTTCAAGAGAATTTCCCTCATCATTAAGGATCTTCCTCCTTCTGCATCTTCTGCCTCAACATTTGGCCTCTGCACTTCTGAAATGTGAGCTTCACTTCCTCCATCTCTTTTCCTATCAGTGCATTCAAAAGATTTGTGTCCTAACTTTCCATAGAGAAAACACTTTATTTCACCTCCTCTACCTCTTCCTCTTCCTCTGGATCAAGGAAAAGTGTTCTATCAGTGTACTGTCCTCCTTGTGGGATTCCTCTCCTTTTTGGGTGGTTATGAGGTTTCTTCTCTTCATCCTTGGGCTTCTGTACTTTGTCCTAGGCAATTTCTTTTCCTCTGCTCTAACTTTTACCTCTACCCCTTTGACCTTGTTTTTGGGCCAATTTTTCTTCTCCCTTCAAAGCAATCTAATAAGATTCTTCTACATTCCTGATTGTCACCATGCTCATCTCATATTGAATGTCATATCTCAGGCCATTCATATATCTGGCAAAATTTTCATCATCACTTTCATGATGACCAACTCTAATATTTATCCGGTAAAATTCTTCAGTGTATTCCTTCACTGTCATCCCTTTCTGTCTCAAATTTTTCATTCTTCGAAACATATTAAGTTGGTAATATCTGGGTATGAATTTGGCTTTCATCTTTGTGACCATTCTATCCCATCTTTTTATTCTTTGCTTACCTTTGCAATGCCTGCCATATTGTAGTTCATCCCACCATAGTGTTCCATGCCCTTTAAGTCTAGTGACAACATGTTTTACTCTTTTATCTTCTTCGATATGCTCATAGTCAAAGTACTTATCCAGAGCTCTAAACCAATCTAGTATCTCCTCAATGTCTAAGTTTCCTTCATACATTGGGATGTCCATTTTTTCTCTGGCCCCTATTCTTGTAATAACTTTGACTAGATGTGCCTCTGCAACATCTTCGGCTACAACTTCTTCTTCGGCTCCAGCCTCATTTTCTCTTTCGACCTCACTGATATCTCTAGTATCATTTGTTCGTCTCTATGTTGTATCCATAGCATCCAATCAAGAATGAATTTATCTCATTTCCCTTTCCATGGCTGGATCAGGCATTGGTCTCTCTTGACGTCTTCTGGGCAGCATTGTTTAAATCTGTTCCATGTAGAATTCAAATCACAACTTTCCTTCTGTCTCACTTTCTTACAGAAAACAATGATTGTAATCTTTGATACCACCTTACATAGAACTCTTACCTCAGTAGGATCTGCGTGACCTCTTGGTCTAAGGATCGTTCTTAATCTCCCCTTTGAGTTGAAATGACTCTTTGATTCCCAGCTGGAATATTCACACCCTTGTAACCACAGGTCCTTCTAGGGTTACTCTTGTACGAACAAACACAAGGTGTGAACCTCAACTCCACGTGACCAATCTACATGACCATGAACTTCACCCGAAAAGGTGTTTTGGGTTTCGTGACCTCGCCATTCCTGTTGTGAGTCCCCCCTAATGCATTCAATCCATGAAACCTATAAATGGGTGAATAGGTCCTCATCTCCTCATGCCTCGACCATGTGACCTTTAGTCATATCCTGGGGTCCACCTCCAAGCGTGTTGGGGTTTCGTGATTTGGGGGTTCACGATACAACGCTACTCCTTTTCCTTGAAGTTTGAACTCACTATTTCTTTACTGCGGATCGACGATCCAGATCCTTCTACGATCTGATGGCTCAGATCCTGTCAGGATTTCGTGACTCTTGACTTCTCTTCATGAGTTCCTCCATGCTCCTAAATTCCGCAATGTCGCAATTCTAAGTCATAAGATCAACGACTCTCGTTGACCCAGATTGTTAAGAACCAAACATCAATATAGCATAGAAAAACCTCAAAAAAAGTACTCAACGCCTTGAAAAAGAGATAATTTCAGATAATAAGCCTCTTCGAGGGGGCAACCTCCTTTTACNATAGGAGACTAGGAGGTATAATTACAACTAATGGCCTAAAGCCGACATAAATAAAATAACATTACTAATATAATATGCCCCAATTAAGGGGTAATGAGCCAATTTTAGGGCTTAATGAACCTCAAATCCACGTGACCAATCGACATGACCATGACCTTCACCCGAAAAGGTGTTTTGGGTTTCGCGACCTCACCATTCCTATTGTGAGTCCCCCTAACGCCTTCAATCCATGAACCCTTGAAATGGGTGAATGGGTCCTCAACTCCTCCCTTATGCCTTGGCCATGTGACCTTTAGTCATATCCTAGGGTCCACCTCCAAGCACATTGGGGTTTCGTGATTTGGGGGTTCACGATACAACGCTACTCCTTTTCCCTGAAGTTCAAACTCGCTATTTATTTACTGCGGATCGACGATCCATATCCTTCTATGATCTAATGGCCTAGATCCTGTCAATATTTTGTGACTCTTTACTTCTCTTCATGACTTCCTCCATGCTCCTAAATTCCGCAATATCACAATTGTAAGTCAGAAGATCAACAACTCTCGTTGACCCAGATCTAACAGGGACTATTCCTCCTGAGCTTGTGAGTGTTGACAGACACTCAACCTTAACTCCTCCACTGATCTACTAGATCCAATGGTCCTCAAAAAATCGATATTTCTCCCTCTGAGAATTTCAAAATTCCATTCGAGCTTTCGATACTCCTGACCAAATAACTCGGTGCCTCCTTCTGAGATTGATTTATGGGAGGTGACTCCATCCCTCGTCTTCCTTCGAACTCTTTGAAGCCTCTATCCTTCCTGAGCTTGGTTCTTGTTGCAAACTCAAGGATTCTAGGAAATCATGCCGACACTCCTTGCGACTTTATGATAATATATGATTATCTGAACTTCTCAATTTTGTGCACTCCTTGCAATAGTAACTCTTCGAACACTCACTTGGGTTGGAAAATTCTACGACTCTAACCTGTCTGTGCAGTCCTTGCATGGATCTGTGTTATACTTTCACTTCCATTGGTATGAGAACAACAATATCTATCTTGAGCTTTTCTGAGGCAAAACTCAGAACTGGTTGACACACTCCTTGCGGACTTTCACTGGACTCCTTGCAGGAATTCTCAGGACGAGAAAACATTGAAACTCATACTCTTCCTCTCACAGACTTCATACATCTGACATGAAATCATACATACACACACAACATTGAAACAAATGCATAACAGAGCATATAAGCAAACTATAAACATACCATTCAATAGATGTAAAAATAATTCATAACACCATGAGATTGGATCAAAGATTTCTTATATTAATCCAAGTGCATCTGTACATGGGTTCTATAGCAAAAACTATCTACTCATACAATCTTCTACAATCTATCTTCAGTTATTTTCTCCTATTCTCTTGCTCTATAGCTCTTACAATTACAATGAAAATAATCTTACCATACAATACATACAAGGGAGCTTTCTAGAGTATTCCCTCCTACAACTCTAATTATCTAATCAAATTAAAATCTCTACAACTACTTTACATTTATTACATTAATTGCCTCCAAAAAACAGATGAGAGAAACCACTCAAGATCTACATTACAATATCCAAACCATAAAAGAAAAAATATCTTCCTAGATATTACATTAATGTTTTATCTTTTCAAATTCAAAACGTTCTCAAAATGTGCGCTGGTGTGTTTCCAACTATCCTCTTCTTTTGTGCTTGCTTTGCTAGATTGCTTACAATGCTCCTGCATCACCCTCTCAGTGTGATTCATGTATCCAACATTTGCTATCAAAGCATGCCTTCACTATCAACCTTACAAACTTGAAGGAGATGCATGGACACACAAATGGATGAACACGTAGATGAAGTTCCCTTATTTGATGAGATAGATTACTTGGCATGGAGAATAAATATGAAAGGGTATTTGAATTCAAAAGGATAATTTGTTTGGGATACACTTTTTTTTGTATCAGTTCCCTTGAAGAATCAATCAAAATTTGCAGCACAAAAGGAAGCAAAGAAGAATAATCCAGTAGCGTTCAAGGCCAAGTTCTATGGACTTTTATCTTCCATCAAAGAAATCATAGGAAAATGTACCTCAGCCAAGGACCTATGGATGAATATAGAGAAGGAATATAAAGAATCAGTCATCAATGAAGGTAAAGACTCTCCAAAATATTCTAATTGCAATAATTCAAAATGAAATTTTGTTGAATTCTCTCATGCAAATGAAGAAGAAGTTCTAGAAGTAGTTTGTGTAGAATCAACTAACAATTATATTATAGATGAAGAAGAATATTTGTTGAATCTTAAAGATAAAGTTATAGATGTGTTAGAAGAAGAAAACGATAATCCCTATGTTTTTGAAGATATTGAAAGAATCACTAAGGAAGCCCTATAAAAGTATCAAATGCATATCATGGCACTAAAACAAATGCTCAAGAAACAAGAAAGAAGTGAAACCACTAAGCAAAGGAATAAATTAGAAGAAAAGGAAGAAGAGATAAATAGACTAAAAAATGAAATAATTAGTCAAGAAGAAGAAATAAAGAAGGTAGATTATGATCTTATAAAAATCCTTGAAGAGATTAAAGAAACAAGAGAAATCAATGTCAATCTAAGGACCCAACTTGAATAATCCAAAAGGATAGAGGAACTATTGAATAATCAGGTAAATGAAAAGGAAGAATCATGCCATAAGTTGGAAGAAAAAGTAGTTTATATCACAAGGAAAACAGAGAAGACAAAAAGGTTCATGAACAACTCAACAATATTGGATGAAATCTTGTATAATCAACGATCACCAAATGATAAATCCGGTCTTGGATACAACAAATAGTCAACAAACTATGAAGTTAGCACTTCTAAGAAGAATGATGTAGGTTCTTAAATTTGAAATGGTGAAATCCAAGCTACACAAAGAAAGGAAACCTTTAGAGGATAAGAACAAGGAAGACACCAAGAAGCCAGCCCTACACATCAAAGCATTAATAAGAGAGACATCTTCAAGGTTGACAAAAAAGCATAGGTATGAAAATTATTTTCATGGTCACTACTTCTTATGTAATGATTGTGGTTACAAAGCTTTGGATTGCAGAAATTATGAAAGGAAAGGTGTTGGAAGATCTCATGACATCCTACGATGTTGGAGATGTAATCTTGTGGGACACATTGTTGCACATTATCACACCATGAGATGTTACAATTGCAATGGGTTTTTCCAAAAATCCGAGGATAGATGGAATTCAAGAAGATAGTGAATGAGGAATGCTTCATACAATATGGCAAGAAGAGCATGGAAGAAAGAAAATATTGAAATGATGGAAGTTGAGAGAACATGTACCGAGAAACGAGGACATTCTTAGAAGTGGATGAAGAAGAATGAACAACAAGACATGACTGAAGCTTAATATTTTATGAGGAATACACAGGTTCCTGTGGGATTAGTTGCGTACATACACAAGGTGACTTATAGAAATGTCTCATATAGACATGAGATATCTAAATTACAGGAAATGTACATGTGGTAAAGCCTTGAAAAGAGGGTTGGAACAAACTACAGAAGGTAAGTAAGCTCAGGTTATCTGAGATCTTATGTTACAAGGCTACATGTATACTTGTATGTGTGTTTGATGAATGTACAGTAATGATATATAGTTTATTTTTTGGAGAATATTCTTAAATCCTATCTTAGATGCATGGTACAAACACTAGTATGTGGGTTGAGGCATTTTCTGTTAAGGTACATTGTTGGTTATTTTAACTACTTATCGATAAGATTATGGCACTTTGTTTATGAGGTAATGTGATACTAGATAGAGGTACATGATTGATCTATTAAGGCATATTCTTGGTACAATTCTAGAGGTATTATTGTTTCATTATACTTTTTGTAGTGAATGGTTTTGAGGCGGATCTGTTGCAGTACATGGATGGTACCTATGTGAGCTCTACTGATATATCTTGAGATGTATTGTGAGAACCATTTGTTTAGTAATCTTGGTATGTGTTTAGTTCATTCTTGAAGTACATATTGGGACATATTGTTCGTGAAGTTTTGGCACATGGGTTGATGATAGTGTGATGTATTTTTGGAAGACTACTTGTTGAAAATCTTTAAATTTGGTTCATGTACATGTTGGGTACATGAATGAGACAATTAGTTGAAGAGTTGGAATATACGTAAGGTGTATGTTGTGGTGATACATACTCTTTGTATATGGTACATGATTGATGCTTGATATGGTAGTTAACTGAACCATATCATGAGTGATGTCACACTTGTTTGAGGTACATGGTTGGTATGTTGTATGGTTGATGATGTTATTGGTGTAGTTCTATGAGGAAATTGTTGGTGTTCTTTATACATACTTGGTACACACTTTGCACATATTCTTTGCATACAATTGAGATACATTTGATGGTATATGATGTATGGTATATGATGTATGGTATATGTTTGATGTGAATGTTTGGCACATTTTTATAACCCTAAATTTCTCTACACCTACATACCTGGCCTTTGGACCTCTTACCTGCATTTGTTTCCAAGCCATCACTGAGTTGCTCTTTTAAAAAACTAATTTTTTGAAGATGTACGTGCCTTGATCCACTAATTCCTGCGTACATATTCTTGTTGCATCAATACAACCCGCGTACATATGCATGATGCACCCCTACATCCCTCGTATACTTGCAAAACTTGCAAAAAATAAAAAGTTGCAAGGAATTTGTTGAGATTACAGGCTATTGGGTAGTTTCCCAACTAATCCAGAACCTATAGCCCATCACCCAACTGAATAACCATCCTTTTCCCATATAAAAGGAGGTGTTTGTTATAACCCTAATTTGCACCATACATGCTTACCTGGCATCAAGACATCTCAGATCCCTTCTTTGCCAAAGTACTATTGAACAACTCTTTAAAAAACCTCTTTTATAAGGGCCCACATGTCCAACTCCATTACTACACGCGTGTACATGTTGGATGACCTAAAACAACCCGCGTGTACCTACAAAAGCAAGAAAAAAGGAAAGTTTTCGACATAATACACAACTTTGGGTGAGTTAACTGAATCTTCTAGCCATGCATGGCCGAGGGTTCATCCAAATACCTAGCTTCTTCTAGCCTATAAAAGAAGGGTTAGGGGTCCTATTTGGAAGAGGAGAATAAGACTAAAGAAACTCTACCCAGTTGCACATTCCCATTGTCCCAACCCTTTAGCCATCCTTATGCAAAGAGAGATACAAAGCAAAGAAGTTGGAGGAAATTTGAATAGGAGCCCAGCATCAGGTTCACAGAGCAGTGGCCGGTCTCAACATTGTAAGTTGATTCATTAAAGTTAATAATAAAGAAATTATTTTCCCATCCCACTATATGAGTTGTTCATAGTTTAGTGAATATATGTTTGAATCTATAACCCATTAATCTGTAGAACAAATGCATGTAGAGTTTGTTTCTTGTCTTGTACGTAGGTCAGTATTGTGAGGATAGCTTCTAGCAAGCGATCAAGCTTGAAGAAGGATCGACATCGAACATCCGGAACAAGGTATGTTCATTTAACCATGTATTTTCTTAAAAGAAAGAAGGATCGACATCGAACATCCGGAACAAGGTAGGATTCTTTCGGTCTTATCTGCATGCATAATATAACCCTAAGTGCTAGTCCATAGGGGGATTTCCCACCACAACAGTGTTGGGGTATCATTCCACATATAGACATAAGAACAGTGAAAATTTGCCTGTTTCACATCCCCTCCTTGCGCCAAGAATTTGCAGCCCTTTTGTGAGAATTTCCTCAGAATTCCCCAATTTGCCTTCTTTCCTCCATCTGAAACCCATTATACTTCCCTAAGGAGAAGGTTGAGAGGAGACGCTATATGGAGGTTCACTTGGATCTTAGTGAAGAGGATCCCGGAACAAGTTCGTGTAGCAGTAGCCGGCTTTGGTTGTAAGTGATCATTATATTATCAATGAAAGAAGTACTTTTCCTATTCCTAACCATGATGTGTTGAATGTTTACATGTGATTTATGTTTTTATTCTAACATATAACCCTAGTTTGTACATGAATTAAATTCTTGTAGCTTTTTGTTTGTCTATATTTGAATGCAGGTTGACCTTGGGAAGAGGCATGCAGTCAACAAAGTTATCAAGTGCGAGAGGATCATCATCAGACGTGGAGTAGAGGTACAATTACTCGATCCTTCTCATTTTTTTTTTTCTTGTATGAGTATGGGATATGTTTTGGGTAGTTTTAGAAGTAGGAGACTTTTAAACGGTTATTGATCTACCTACATTGTAAACCCTAGTGTATCCATAGGGGGGGGTTTCCCCGCTAGAAGAACTGACAACCATACTAGGGAATCCTCTAGGGTTTTAGGGGATTTTTTGGGNCCTTGGTATATATAGGAGACTAGGAGGTATAATTACAACTAATGGCCTAAAGCTGACATAAATAAAATAACATTACTAATATAATATGCCCCAATTAAGGGGTAATGAGCCAATTTTAGGGCTTAACGAACCTCAAATCCACGTGACCAATCGACATGACCATGACCTTCACCCGAAAAGGTGTTTTGGGTTTCGCGACCTCGCCATTCCTATTGTGAGTCCCCCTAACGCCTTCAATCCATGAACCCTTGAAATGGGCGAACGAGTCCTCAACTCCTCCCTTATGCCTTGGCCATGTGACCTTTAGTCATATCCTAGGGTCCACCTCCAAGTGCATTGGGGTTTCGTGATTTGGGGGTTCACGATACAACGCTACTCCTTTTCCCTGAAGTTCAAACTCGCTATTTATTTACTACGGATCGACGATCCAGATCCTTCTATGATCTAATGGCCTAGATCCTATCAATATTTTGTGACTCTTTACTTCTCTTCATGACTTCCTCCATGCTCCTAAATTCCGCAATATCGCAATTCTAATTCAGAAGATCAACAACTCTCGTTGACCCAGATCTAACATGGACTATTCCTCCTGAGCTTGTGAGTGTTGACAGACACTCAACCTTAACTCCTCTATTGATCCACTAGATCCAATGGTCCTCAAAAAATCGATATTTCTCCCTCTGAGAATTTCAAAATTCCATTCGAGCTTTCGATACTCCTGACCAAATAACTCAGTGCCTCCTTCTGAGATTGATTTATGGGAGGTGACTCCATCCCTCGTCTTCCTTCGAACTCTTTGAAGCCTCTATCCTTCCTGAGATTGGTTCTTGTTGCAAACTCAAGGATTCTAGGAAATCATGCCGGCACTCCTTGCGACTTTATGATAATATATGATTATCTGAACTTCTCAATTTTGTGCACTCCTTGCAATAGTAACGCTTCGAACACTCACTTGGGTTGGAAAATTCTATGACTCTAACCTGTCTGTGCAGTCCTTGCATGGATCTGTGTTATACTTGCACTTCCATTGGTATGAGAACAACAATATCTATCTTGAGCTTTTCTGAGGCAAAACTCAGAACTGGCTGACACACTCCTTGCGGACTTTCACTGGACGAGAAAACATTGAAACTCATACTCTTCCTCTCACAGACTTCATACATCTGACATGAAATCATACATACACACACAACATTGAAACAAATGCATAACAGAGCATATAAGCAAACTATAAACATACCATTCAATAGATGTAAAAATAATTCATAACACCATGAGATTGGATCAAAGATTTCTTATATTAATCCAAGTGCATCTGTACATGGGTTCTATAGCAAAAACTATCTACTCATACAATCTTCTACAATCTATCTTCAGTTATTTTCTCCTATTCTCTTGCTCTATAGCTCTTACAATTACAATGAAAATAATCTTACCATACAATACATACAAGGGAGCTTTCTAGAGTATTCCCTCCTACAACTCTAATTATCTAATCAAATTAAAATCTCTACAACTACTTTACATTTATTACATTAATTGCCTCCAAAAAACAGATGAGAGAAACCACTCAAGATCTACATTACAATATCCAAACCATAAAAGAAAAAATATCTTCCTAGATATTACATTAATGTTTTATCTTTTCAAATTCAAAACGTTCTCAAAATGTGCGCTGGTGTGTTTCCAACTATCCTCTTCTTTTGTGCTTGCTTTGCTAGATTGCTTACAATGCTCCTGCATCACCCTCTCAGTGTGATTCATGTATCCAACATTTGCTATCAAAGCATGCCTTCACTATCAACCTTACAAACTTGAAGGAGATGCATGGACACACAAATGGATGAACACGTAGATGAAGTTCCCTTATTTGATGAGATAGATTACTTGGCATGGAGAATAAATATGAAAGGGTATTTGAATTCAAAAGGATAATTTGTTTGGGATACACTTTTTTTTGTATCAGTTCCCTTGAAGAATCAATCAAAATTTGCAGCACAAAAGGAAGCAAAGAAGAATAATCCAGTAGCGTTCAAGGCCAAGTTCTATGGACTTTTATCTTCCATCAAAGAAATCATAGGAAAATGTACCTCAGCCAAGGACCTATGGATGAATATAGAGAAGGAATATAAAGAATCAGTCATCAATGAAGGTAAAGACTCTCCAAAATATTCTAATTGCAATAATTCAAAATGAAATTTTGTTGAATTCTCTCATGCAAATGAAGAAGAAGTTCTAGAAGTAGTTTGTGTAGAATCAACTAACAATTATATTATAGATGAAGAAGAATATTTGTTGAATCTTAAAGATAAAGTTATAGATGTGTTAGAAGAAGAAAACGATAATCCCTATGTTTTTGAAGATATTGAAAGAATCACTAAGGAAGCCCTATAAAAGTATCAAATGCATATCATGGCACTAAAACAAATGCTCAAGAAACAAGAAAGAAGTGAAACCACTAAGCAAAGGAATAAATTAGAAGAAAAGGAAGAAGAGATAAATAGACTAAAAAATGAAATAATTAGTCAAGAAGAAGAAATAAAGAAGGTAGATTATGATCTTATAAAAATCCTTGAAGAGATTAAAGAAACAAGAGAAATCAATGTCAATCTAAGGACCCAACTTGAATAATCCAAAAGGATAGAGGAACTATTGAATAATCAGGTAAATGAAAAGGAAGAATCATGCCATAAGTTGGAAGAAAAAGTAGTTTATATCACAAGGAAAACAGAGAAGACAAAAAGGTTCATGAACAACTCAACAATATTGGATGAAATCTTGTATAATCAACGATCACCAAATGATAAATCCGGTCTTGGATACAACAAATAGTCAACAAACTATGAAGTTAGCACTTCTAAGAAGAATGATGTAGGTTCTTAAATTTGAAATGGTGAAATCCAAGCTACACAAAGAAAGGAAACCTTTAGAGGATAAGAACAAGGAAGACACCAAGAAGCCAGCCCTACACATCAAAGCATTAATAAGAGAGACATCTTCAAGGTTGACAAAAAAGCATAGGTATGAAAATTATTTTCATGGTCACTACTTCTTATGTAATGATTGTGGTTACAAAGCTTTGGATTGCAGAAATTATGAAAGGAAAGGTGTTGGAAGATCTCATGACATCCTACGATGTTGGAGATGTAATCTTGTGGGACACATTGTTGCACATTATCACACCATGAGATGTTACAATTGCAATGGGTTTTTCCAAAAATCCGAGGATAGATGGAATTCAAGAAGATAGTGAATGAGGAATGCTTCATACAATATGGCAAGAAGAGCATGGAAGAAAGAAAATATTGAAATGATGGAAGTTGAGAGAACATGTACCGAGAAACGAGGACATTCTTAGAAGTGGATGAAGAAGAATGAACAACAAGACATGACTGAAGCTTAATATTTTATGAGGAATACACAGGTTCCTGTGGGATTAGTTGCGTACATACACAAGGTGACTTATAGAAATGTCTCATATAGACATGAGATATCTAAATTACAGGAAATGTACATGTGGTAAAGCCTTGAAAAGAGGGTTGGAACAAACTACAGAAGGTAAGTAAGCTCAGGTTATCTGAGATCTTATGTTACAAGGCTACATGTATACTTGTATGTGTGTTTGATGAATGTACAGTAATGATATATAGTTTATTTTTTGGAGAATATTCTTAAATCCTATCTTAGATGCATGGTACAAACACTAGTATGTGGGTTGAGGCATTTTCTGTTAAGGTACATTGTTGGTTATTTTAACTACTTATCGATAAGATTATGGCACTTTGTTTATGAGGTAATGTGATACTAGATAGAGGTACATGATTGATCTATTAAGGCATATTCTTGGTACAATTCTAGAGGTATTATTGTTTCATTATACTTTTTGTAGTGAATGGTTTTGAGGCGGATCTGTTGCAGTACATGGATGGTACCTATGTGAGCTCTACTGATATATCTTGAGATGTATTGTGAGAACCATTTGTTTAGTAATCTTGGTATGTGTTTAGTTCATTCTTGAAGTACATATTGGGACATATTGTTCGTGAAGTTTTGGCACATGGGTTGATGATAGTGTGATGTATTTTTGGAAGACTACTTGTTGAAAATCTTTAAATTTGGTTCATGTACATGTTGGGTACATGAATGAGACAATTAGTTGAAGAGTTGGAATATACGTAAGGTGTATGTTGTGGTGATACATACTCTTTGTATATGGTACATGATTGATGCTTGATATGGTAGTTAACTGAACCATATCATGAGTGATGTCACACTTGTTTGAGGTACATGGTTGGTATGTTGTATGGTTGATGATGTTATTGGTGTAGTTCTATGAGGAAATTGTTGGTGTTCTTTATACATACTTGGTACACACTTTGCACATATTCTTTGCATACAATTGAGATACATTTGATGGTATATGATGTATGGTATATGATGTATGGTATATGTTTGATGTGAATGTTTGGCACATTTTTATAACCCTAAATTTCTCTACACCTACATACCTGGCCTTTGGACCTCTTACCTGCATTTGTTTCCAAGCCATCACTGAGTTGCTCTTTTAAAAAACTAATTTTTTGAAGATGTACGTGCCTTGATCCACTAATTCCTGCGTACATATTCTTGTTGCATCAATACAACCCGCGTACATATGCATGATGCACCCCTACATCCCTCGTATACTTGCAAAACTTGCAAAAAATAAAAAGTTGCAAGGAATTTGTTGAGATTACAGGCTATTGGGTAGTTTCCCAACTAATCCAGAACCTATAGCCCATCACCCAACTGAATAACCATCCTTTTCCCATATAAAAGGAGGTGTTTGTTATAACCCTAATTTGCACCATACATGCTTACCTGGCATCAAGACATCTCAGATCCCTTCTTTGCCAAAGTACTATTGAACAACTCTTTAAAAAACCTCTTTTATAAGGGCCCACATGTCCAACTCCATTACTACACGCGTGTACATGTTGGATGACCTAAAACAACCCGCGTGTACCTACAAAAGCAAGAAAAAAGGAAAGTTTTCGACATAATACACAACTTTGGGTGAGTTAACTGAATCTTCTAGCCATGCATGGCCGAGGGTTCATCCAAATACCTAGCTTCTTCTAGCCTATAAAAGAAGGGTTAGGGGTCCTATTTGGAAGAGGAGAATAAGACTAAAGAAACTCTACCCAGTTGCACATTCCCATTGTCCCAACCCTTTAGCCATCCTTATGCAAAGAGAGATACAAAGCAAAGAAGTTGGAGGAAATTTGAATAGGAGCCCAGCATCAGGTTCACAGAGCAGTGGCCGGTCTCAACATTGTAAGTTGATTCATTAAAGTTAATAATAAAGAAATTATTTTCCCATCCCACTATATGAGTTGTTCATAGTTTAGTGAATATATGTTTGAATCTATAACCCATTAATCTGTAGAACAAATGCATGTAGAGTTTGTTTCTTGTCTTGTACGTAGGTCAGTATTGTGAGGATAGCTTCTAGCAAGCGATCAAGCTTGAAGAAGGATCGACATCGAACATCCGGAACAAGGTATGTTCATTTAACCATGTATTTTCTTAAAAGAAAGAAGGATCGACATCGAACATCCGGAACAAGGTAGGATTCTTTCGGTCTTATCTGCATGCATAATATAACCCTAAGTGCTAGTCCATAGGGGGATTTCCCACCACAACAGTGTTGGGGTATCATTCCACATATAGACATAAGAACAGTGAAAATTTGCCTGTTTCACATCCCCTCCTTGCGCCAAGAATTTGCAGCCCTTTTGTGAGAATTTCCTCAGAATTCCCCAATTTGCCTTCTTTCCTCCATCTGAAACCCATTATACTTCCCTAAGGAGAAGGTTGAGAGGAGACGCTATATGGAGGTTCACTTGGATCTTAGTGAAGAGGATCCCGGAACAAGTTCGTGTAGCAGTAGCCGGCTTTGGTTGTAAGTGATCATTATATTATCAATGAAAGAAGTACTTTTCCTATTCCTAACCATGATGTGTTGAATGTTTACATGTGATTTATGTTTTTATTCTAACATATAACCCTAGTTTGTACATGAATTAAATTCTTGTAGCTTTTTGTTTGTCTATATTTGAATGCAGGTTGACCTTGGGAAGAGGCATGCAGTCAACAAAGTTATCAAGTGCGAGAGGATCATCATCAGACGTGGAGTAGAGGTACAATTACTCGATCCTTCTCATTTTTTTTTTTCTTGTATGAGTATGGGATATGTTTTGGGTAGTTTTAGAAGTAGGAGACTTTTAAACGGTTATTGATCTACCTACATTGTAAACCCTAGTGTATCCATAGGGGGGGGTTTCCCCGCTAGAAGAACTGACAACCATACTAGGGAATCCTCTAGGGTTTTAGGGGATTTTTTGGGNCCCAACCCTTTAGCCATCCTTGTGCAAAGAGAGATACAAAGCAAAGAAGTTGAAGGAAATTTGAAGAGGAGCCCAGCATCAGGTTCACAGAGCAGTGGTCGGTCTCAACATTGTAAGTTGATTCATTAAAGTTAATAATAAAGAAATTATTTTCCCATCCCACTATATGAGTTCTTCATAGTTTAGTGAATATATGTTTGAATCTATAACCCATTAATCTGTAGAACAAATGCATGTAGAGTTTGTTTCTTGTCTTGTACGTAGGTCAGTCTTGTGAGGATAGCTACTAGCAAGCGATCAAGCCTGAAGAAGGATCGACATCGAACATCCGGAACAAGGTATGTTCGTTTAACCATGTATTTTCTTAAAAGAAATGGGGATTAGGTCTGGGACAACGGTAGAAAGTAGGATTCTTTCGGTCTTATCTGCATGCATAATATAACCCTAAGTGTTAGTCCATAGGGGGATTTCCCACCACAACAGTGTTGGGGTATCATTCCACATATAGACATAAGAACAGTCAAAATTTGCCTGTTTCACATCCCCTCCTTGCCCCAAGAATTTGCAGCCCTTTTGTGAGAATTTCCTCAGAATTCCCCAATTTGCCTTCTTTCCTCCATCTGAAACCCATTATACTTCCCTAAGGAGAAGGTTGAGAGGAGACGTTATATGGAGGTTCACTTGGATCTTAGTGAAGAGGATCCCGGAACAAGTTCGTGTAGCAGTAGCCGGCTTTGGTTGTAAGTGATCATTATATTATCAATGAAAGAATTACTTTTCCTATTCCTAACCATGATGTGTTGAATGTTTACATGTGATTTATGTTTTTATTCTAACATATAACCCTAGTTTGTACATGAATTGAATTCTTGTAGCTTTTTGTTTGTCTGTATTTGAATGCAGGTTTACCTTGGGAAGAGGCATGCAGTCAACAAAGTTATCAAGTGCGAGAGGATCATCATTAGACGTGGAGTAGAGGTACAATTACCCGATCCTTCTCATTTTTTTTTCTTGTATGAGTCTAGGATATGTTTTGGGTAGTTATAGAAGTAGGAGAATTTTAAACAGTTATTGATCTACCTACATTGTAAACCCTAGTGTATCCATAGGGGGGGGTTTCCCCGCTAGAAGAACTGACAACCATACTAGGGAATCCTCTAGGGTTTTAGGGGATTTTTTGGGTGTTTGATTGGTTTTATACCTTTTGAGTTTCTTTTTGAGTCTACTGAGTCTTTAAGGGATTTTGGTCACCTGTTGGTTCTATACCAATTCTCCCTGCCATGTTAGTCTATCTATTTTACTTTTTTTTCAAGAAGTACTGAGGTGTACACACCCTGCTGTGGGACATCACGCATACATATGTGCCCTTCTTGGTAGATAGCTTGTGTACATACACAGGTTGCTTAAGAATAAATAGCGTACATGTTTCAAGAAACTATTTTTAAGAAGAGGCCATCAACTTCTTCCTTGATTGAGGTTTTACTTATCAAGGTTTCTTGACAGAGTTCAATGTCTTTGTTTTTACAGTCAAATCTTGGGTTAGATGCCAGTTTGCTTGTCTTTTTGAAGATTTCTTGTGTTTACTTCTGAAAGGGTTTTTAGGCAAGTCTTCGAGTTTGTTGATTAGCCTGTTTGGTGTCTTTAGTGACTCCCTACAATCTGAAGTGGGCCAGAGGTCAGTTTCATTCGTGTCTTGTATTAATTTTCCCCCTTTCATTCACTTTAAATAAAAGAGAAAAAGATTTAGTTCAAGTTTTCCTGTTTAAAGCATTTCCAAAAAGAAAAAACAATTTTTCATTCTTAGTTTGGTAAATTAGTTAGGGTTAGTTATTTTACTTGAAAGGAAAAAGAGTTCAGTTTTTAAGTTCTTTACTGATTTCCTAGAACTTGAGTAGCTCGTAGTTGAGTGAAATTTCATTTTAGTGAAAGATCTTGAAAATAGCTAGTTATGAAAAGTTGTTTACAAAGAGCTAGTTGAAAATTTTTATTTGATAACTAGAAGTAATTTTTCTTTTAGAGTTTCATTTATTCCTCTTCCCTTTGTCTCTCATAAAACATCACTAGTTTCACCGTCGTGTCCTTTGAGTTAAAACAAGCCATTTAAAACGAATGCTAATTTAAAATTAATTAGATTTTATGTTTGTAGGGTCAATCAACTAGTTTATGGTTAGAGCCTTGAATTAAGTTCGAGATGAAACTCTTCAAGGCTTATAAACAAACATCGGAGTCAGAGATAGGGAGTGGTAAATCCCAGTCACATGAAATTTATACGAGACCCCCCTCTAACATAGGGGATAAACACAAGGTCACATGAGAAAAGGCGGTGAAGATAACCCCTCCAAAGCTAGACTAAACATAGTGGGGAATGCATATTGAGGATCTGTCGTGGGATACTATCACTTTCATTTTCCTATGGAGCTTCGTGGACCTCGAATCTGTTCAAGATCCTCAGTTGTCTTCTGGACCAGTTACTTTCAATACCCTCAGTAGGTTTCAGACTTTTTATCCTACTCATTGTAGTCCACCCGAGTCTCGACTATACCCAATTGGTGATTGTTCGCGAGCTGGAAACTTAGTTTCCTTTATTATATGGACTTACACAAGTGACTATGGGGGTATACCATAGTACCTAGGGTAGACGTCAAGTCACACTTTGCAGATTATACCCAGAGGGTGCTTCTGTGTTTGATTTTCACTTGCACTGGTAAGTTTCTCTAGTGATGGATGCCATAACTTTTCTTCCAACTAGATAGTGGATTGCTTGGTTTATATTATATGAATTTATCTAGTGAGTGCTTGTTTTCGATGATAGTAAAATCCTTACTGTCTTGTTGATATTTTCACACAATGGAATATCAAGCTCTCTACTGGTTGCGAAGGCTTCAGGGCCTGCCTCTGGTTGCATTAGAGGCACCACCGCCACTTTTACGGTGAAGAATTTACCATCAAGGGTCATTCGAAGCAATCGGGTCACAGGAGCTTGTGCCCGAGCCAGCTCCAAGAGGAGATTACTTGACTCTGGAGGAGCCTACTGTTACTAACCTTGGAGCGAAAGGTCTTGGGACTTTCAACCCTCCGATCACTGACTTTTCAATGCCAATATTGGTACAAGTTGTCCCTCTGAGGGTTACACCTTATGAACGTCAGATAATATTACAAGAAGCTATGGAAGCAAATGTTGATACTTTGTTAGGGATTCCTCACACTCCCTCAACGACTGCCACTATAGGAGGTATCTTGACTCCTAACACACCTTCATCGGTCCATACCAAAATGGTCTTGACCACCTCTAATTTGAGTAGTGGTCTGATACCGTCAGCCGCAACGACCACTGCTCCATTCACGCAAAGTGTGACATGCCCTATGTTTTCATATGGGATGCCTAGATTTGATATGAACTTTGTCCTTACCTACTCCACCTTACAGACCATGGGTATGGGGGAAGGGAGCTCAAATTCTCCCTTGCAAGGGTCCATGGGAGGCACCTCAACCTCCTATAACACTATCCCTTATGGTGGGGGTCATATACCTCCTTCGTTCCCCTTGCTCGGTGGCACTTTCCAGCCAACCGTCGAGCCAAACACGAACTACAACTTGTTTGGAGCAGGAAGTCTAGGACCTTCTTCTTATACCATGCCAGTGGGTTCAATTCCATTCTCTTTGTTCAATGTGCTTGGTAATAACGCTTTTTCATCAGCTACCGTCTCGGCCAGAGGAAACCCCAGTTTTGGACAACTGAATCCTGTGAAAGTTACTATTCCTACATAGGGGGAAAGTACAAGAGTTTTCTCCTCACAAGGACTTTGGAATCCTTGGCAGGGAGCATTTCCCTTGCAAACGATGTCGACCGGGTGCAACCCCTTCCATGGTCAATGGAACCCCAGGAAAGGCTTAGTACCTATGTCTGTCGGACCGACAAGGGGCAACCCCTTCCAAAATATTTGGAACACAATGTAGGGAGAAATATCGACCCAACCAATGTCATGCAACTATGGGAGTCAGTCAATGATTTCCCAACAAACGCAGTTTCCTCATGTTGGTCAAGGCCATGGTTTATACCAGAACCCTTGCTAGCAACCCAAATTTTCCTAGCAACCTGGTGCCATTCAAACTCCAGGCCCCCTTTTT
>JZKD02S2360327.1:231386-251932 GCA_000966675.3 Picea glauca
GGGTAGCTGAGCCCTTTGAATGTTGAATTGGTGTGTGCAGGTTCCCCTGGTGAGTTGGAGACTCGGCGTGGCTTTCCTGGAGAGAACCGGTACAAGGGACCCTACTGGGTAAATTTCAACCGGGACCTCCATACTCTGCAATAAATGGGTGATGCGAGGCTTCACCCACCCTCTTTCTCCTTTATCCATTCTGAGCAGGTACCGGGATCCAAATCTCATCGGGCTAGAGTCAGCAGAGCACAGTGCCCCCCTTCTGAAAATTAATTCAAAACCTGTGGCCAAATGAAAATGAAAGCACCCCTCTCTCAGACCTCCTCTCTTATGACCAGGCGCAAGAACCATGGGCCTGGTCCTGAGCGCTATCGGGAATTCGGAGTTCGGGATTTCAAAATGAAAAAAACAAAGGGAGCTTTCACCTCGAAACTTCAATACCCGATTTTTGATGAGCTCCACCTTAATGAGCTAGCCCCTACTGATTGGAACCTGATCCATATGACCTGTCTCCATGTGACCGTAGTCAAACCCTCCATTGGAGTTTCGGCGTTCACGATGTCACGATTCACAAGTCCTCCAGACTCATGAATCTCCGATCCCCGATGGCTCCTTCCATGCTAGCCCTTTGACTAGGCCCTGGTCCAAATGAATGCTACCATATGCCCTTGACCATACTCTCCATTCTGGTTTCATGGTTCACATTTTTGAAGTGCATGAATTACTCATCCCCGAGATCCCCGATATCCTGATGGCTTCAAGTTCCACGATGGGTGCTTCCCTATCGGGACTTTCCCAATGACATCGATCTCCTGCCACGCATCCCTTCTCAGACAGACGGTCTAGATCTCCTTCGCTATTTCGTGCGTCCATGATCAGGCTCACTTGATGTTTATGGCTGCAGCCTTTGAATAAATCTCACCTGACCGGCTTTCAAAATCTCACCTCCATGTGTTTACATCAGAGGCCTCAAATCGAAGAGGAAAACATCCCTATGAAATAAATGTCGCTAACAGGACCTATGCAATGCATGCAGTGGTTGCCACACTTTTTTGGGTCTTGTTGTTTCCATACAAGAGACGAATTGTAACCATTGACTAGTTTTCCTTCTCCCGGCCTAAACCTTCATTGGGGGCATCCAAGATCTCAATGATTGATAATCTGAAGCCCGATGTCATCAATGCAGGGGTTGGTTTGTGCCCACCATTGATGGGTACTTTCAATTACCTGCCTCCTTCCAATGATGTCAAGTTTTTATCGGCTTCCTCCGACCAACCTAGGGTTGAAATATTTCAAGTGTCATCATTCCGAATGACTTAATTTCATGATCTGTGGACTCTTCCTTCCCCATAAACTACAATGGAAGGGACAATGCATCCTAGCATGGCCATGCCCTTGTCCATGACATACGTTGCATACATTATTTTCCAACAAGCTTCAGCTGACCCCAATCTGACTCCCACATAGGAGTTAGATCCAGTTCTCGAGTCTATTTGGCTTCAAGGTTCCATTGCCAATACTGAATCTTTAGGCTTGGTCTTTCCCTCAGATGAGGCGATTATTAAGGCATTGAGTGGTCCGGATAGACCCTGGGATGATCTCCATCATAGATCATATTTCCTCCCAGAGTTAAGAAGAATAGAGGCAGGTGAATTCGTGTTGACTTTGACTGGAGACAGGTCTTTTCCTGTTAATCCTTGGGCTACGCATGTATTCTACACCAAGGGTAATATGGAAAGTATCACTGAAACGATCCCTATAGATATCTCAAAAACCCCTGGCGTTGTGGAGAATGTTTTTGTCAGAGAAAACTTCTTCCCCGAGGAGATTCAAATCTATACCGATTTATTTAAGTAATTCCACGATGTTTTTTCTTGGTCTTACAAGGAAATGAGAGACATTGATCCAAGAATCGTATAACATGAGATAACGACTTATCCTGATGCCAAGCCGGTCCGACAGAAGCTTCATCCATTGAATCCTCGGAAAGTAGTAGCTATTAAGGTTGAAGTAGAGAAACTGCTCAAAGAAGGATTTATCTACCCCGTGAAGTTGACGAAATGGGTGTCAAATCCTGTTCCGGTTAACAAAAACACAGGGTATGATTCGCATGTGCATGGATTTCCATGACTTGAATAAGGCATGTTGAAAGGATAATTTCCCCACCCCATTCATTGACCAGATTTTTGATGAATGTGCAGGCTGTGAGGTATTTTCATTCATGGATGGTTTCTCGGGATATAACCAGATTTAGATCAAACCCAAGGACCAGCATAAAACAACTTTTATCTGTCCATGGGGAAAATTTTCTTATTGTAAGATGTCATTTGGCCTAGATAATGTTGGAGCCACTTTTCAGTAGTCCATGTATTTCACTTTCCATGACCATAGACATATATTAGAGGCTTATCTCGATGATCTAGAATCATGATCTCGTAAGAGAGATGATCATCCTGCACACCTCCAACTAATATTCGAATGATGTCTCTACTATCAGATTCACTTGAATCCTAACAAGCGCAGTTTATGCATGACGTCAACCCATCTTTTAGGTTTCATAGTTTTGAAAACATGGATCATGGTCAATCCTCTTAAGTTTGAGCTGATAGTTCAATTGCCTCCCCTATGCACAATCCCCCAACTTCAAATATTACACGAGAAAGAAAACTTTCTTTGGTGTTTTATCGTAAACTATGTTGTGATCACCAAAGGGTTCATGCATTTATTGAATAAGGGAGTCCCTTTCTATTGGGATGAAGCCGCTCAATGCTCTTTCAAAGCATTGAAATGATCCCTTACATCTACCCCTCTGCTTTAGCCTCCAAATTATAATAAATATTTCTTATTGCACTTGGTCGCTGCAGAATCAACCATCGGCATGGTATTGGTTCAGGTGGACGATCTGCAAGAAGAGCATGTGATTTATTACTTGAGATGAGGCTTGGTTGGGTCAGAACTCAACTATTCCCATATTGAGAAACTTGCATTGGTGGGAATGCATGTTGTCCAACAGTTCCGTCATTATATTTTTCTTTGAAAGACCACCATCATCACTGTTGTGAATCCATTTCAATATGTGTTGAAATGAAACGTCATTGGTGGAAATATCAGTAGATGGATTTTTATCCTCCAGGAATTTGACTTGTATTTTGTTTCCACGAAATCCAAAAAGTCGCTAGTCTTTGCGAAACTTATTTCAGAACTTCCAGTTGAATCTGGTGATGATACCCCAAAAGAATATCCTATTAACAAATATCTTTTTCTGATCACATCTTCGGACCCCTGGTAAGGAGATATACTAGTCTATATATAGACTTTGAAGTTCCCTGCTTCTGCTTCTCAAGACGAGTGTCGACGAATTCACCATCAGGCACAAAACTATCTCATACTCAATGACACTTTTTATTGTTGAGGTGTAGATTGTATTCTTCATCGGTGCCTTATACACAAGGAAACATAACTTGTTCTTAACGACTGCCACAATGGAGAATGTGGTGGTCATTTATATGGGTTGGAAAAATCCCAAAAGATTCTACAAGCCATTTACTTCTGGCCTACGTTAATCAAATATTGCATTGACTCAGTCAAGAAGTGCCACCTGTGTCATATCTTCTCTAGAAAGATGAGGGCACACCCTTCTTCTATGTTTCCTGTCATCGTTGTTGGTCCCTTCATTAAGTGGGGGATTGATTTCACTACATTCCACCCAACCTCAGCCAGGGGGAATCATTATATCATTGTAGCGGTAGACTACTTCACAAAGTGGGTTGAGTCTATGCCAACATTTAAAAATGATGGTGAAACAATGGATCTCTTCATTTTTAACCACATAATAGCAAGGTTCAACATCCCAAATGATATTGTCACTGACCATGGAAGTCACTTCCAGAACAAGATTATTTATGATTTAACATCAAATATTGGGTTGAGGAAAGAGCATTCATCACCCTACTACCCATAAGAGAATGGTTAGGTGGAAGCTGTGAATAAGCCTCTCAATACCATTCTACAATGAACGATAAATTTTGCCAATTCAAATTGGCATTTTATGTTTTAATCGATGTTATGGGCCTATCAAATGTTTGTAAATACTGCCACTAGTTTCTCACCTTTTCAACTTGTTTACGGGATGGAAGTAGTCTTGCCTATAGAGTGTCAGATCCTGTATTTAAAATTGGCATTATAGTTATTTCCAGACACTTCACCGCTCGAGCAACACCTATTATATCTCGAGTAGCTCGATGAGAAACATAGTGATGCAGCCTTGGACAATGAGGCTCACAAGCAATGAGTCAAGTGTCAATATGATCGGTTCGTTCGTCCTCAGATTTTTTATGAAGGTGACCTTGTCCTGGTCTACGACCAACATAAGGATCCTCTGGGGGAAGGAAAGTTCAAACCCATGTGGTTTGGACCTTTCATTGTGAAATAAGTATTAGATAAGGGAGCTTATCGTATGGTTGAATTTGAGGGGAATGCTTAACAAATGTTCCAAGTACCTTTATGAGGTTGATGAACAAATTCATGAAGGAGTTCATCGTAGAATTTGTCATTGTGTATCTCGATGATATACTGATCTTCAGTAAAACAGAGGCAGAGAATCTAAAACATGTAGCTACAGTGATGAAGAGATTACAACAAGAGAAGCTCCTGATAAACATGAGGAAATCCTCATTCATGAAGACAGAGCTCATTTACTTGGGCTTTGTTATTTCTACAGATAAATTAAGGATCGATCCAGATAAGGTAGAAGTGATCAAGAATTGGCCTTCATCGAAGAGCATATTTGAGGTGAGAAGTTTTCACGGATTGGCTAGTTTCTACCGGAAGTTCATCAGGAATTTTAGTGGAATTAGTGCACTGATGATGGACATAGTGAAGAAAAGACACAAATATTTTCACTGGACGAAAGAGGCTGAGAAGAGTTTTATTTAGTTGAAGAGGAAAATCACGGAGCAACCAATTCTAGTGTTACTAGATTTCAAAAAGACATTTTAGGTGAAATGTGATGCAAGTGGATTTGCAATAGGGGAAGTCCTGATTCAAGAGGACAGGCCAATAGCATACTTCAACAAGAAGATGAATGAAGAGAAAGTAAAATACTCTACTTATGATAAGGAGTTCTATGCTATCATCCAGGCATTGAAGAAATGTAGGCATTACTTGATTCCCAAAGAGTTTGTCTTATATAGTGACAATCATGCACTGCAGTTTGTGACTCAATAGGAAAATTTGAATTAGAGACATGTTAAATGGGTTGAATACATGAAGAACTTTAATTTTGTAATTAAATATATTTATGGAACTACTAACAAAGTTGTTGATGCTTTGAGCAGGAAATGTTTGTTGTTGCAGAAGTTCAGAGTCAAAACATTGGGTTTTGATGACCTCAAGGACATGTATAGAGATGATCCAGATTTTAAGGAGGTGTATGAAGTAGCTGAGAATCCAATTCTTGGAGACAGAAATCAATGGGCAGAATACATGATCCAGGAAGGATTTTTGTTTAAAGGTAATCAACTTTGTATTCCAAAATGCTCCATGAGGGAGAATTTGTTGAAAGAGAAACATAGTGGAGGATTGGTTGGACATTTTGGTCATGAAAAAATGTTCGCAAAGATGAATGAGTCATATTTTTGGTCGAGAATGTGAGAAGACGTCAAAATATTAATGGACAGATGCAGAATTTTCCAGCATTTGAAGGGAAAGAGACAAAATGCAGGATTTTATCAACCATGGCCCATACCTGAGAGGCCGTGGGATGAAATAAACATGGATTTTATATTGGGTTTGCCAAGAACACAAAGAGGATTTGACTCAATCTTTGTGGTGGTGGATAGATTTTCCAAGGTGGCACACTTTATTCCATGTCAGAAAACCAGCGATGCAACTCACATTGTGAATCTGTTTTTCAAAGAAGTCATTCAACTTCACGACTTTCCAAGGAGCATAGTTTCGGATCGAGACACTAAGTTCATAGGACACTTCTGGAGAACCTTATGGAAGAAGATGGGAACAAATTTATCATTCTATTCATCTTATCATCCTTAGATGGATGGATAGATAGAAGTGGTAAACAGGAGTTTAGGAGACTTGCTGAGGAGATTGGTGATAGAACGCCACAACCAGTGGGACAACATATTATCACAGGCAGAGTTTGATTATAATGACTCAATTAACAGAAGCACAGGAAAAAGTCCATTTCAAATTGTTTATGGCATGCAGCCGAGAGGAATTTCTGAACTGAGGGATTTAGAACAGATTGTGACTAGGAGCACTAGTGTAGAAGATTTTGCAGAGGCGATGAAAGAACTTCACAGCTAGGTGAAGGAGAATTTGCAGAATTCAAGCTAGGAATATAAGCGAAGAGAAGATCAACACAGAAGACAACTTTAGTTTGAAGTTGGTGATTTTATTCTGGCACATCTGAGAAAGGAAAGGTTTCTGAGAGGAACATATAATAAACTAAATATGAAGAAGATCGGACCGTGAAAGATCTTGAAGAAATTTGGGGCAAATGCTTATGAGATTGAACTACCTGATGGGATCATAATTTCTCCGATATTCAATGTCTCAGATTTGTACCCATACAAAGCTGAGGAAGTAGGAATAGGTGATGAACAGTCAGAGGTTCAATGGAAAAAGTAGATGCCAGTTGCAAAAAAGTCGCAGATGGAGCGAATATTGAACAAAAGGGTTGGCAAGAAGACTAGATGAAGGGAATACTTTGAATACTTGGTCAAGTGGAAAGGACATCCAGTTGAAGATGCCAACTGGGAAAATGAAGCAGAGATTCAAAATCATGGACAGACCGTGCGAGAGCTCATGGACAGGAGCCCATGAAAATTTTCAAGCGAGGGAGTATGATGCAGGAGCATCGCCAACGTCAAGCGAGCGTGGGGCAACCACAACACATTTTGAGCACATGATAAATTGTTTAAAAACTTTTGAAAATTGGATGTTCCAAACTTAAATATGATATTTAAGGAGAGGCGTACTAATAGATTGTAATCAGACCTTGAGCAACCCGCTCTCATCTGAAGGACTAAGAAGGAATTCATGTTAGTAGGTAGTTTTAATGCATAGATTAGACAGTTTAGAATGAGAGAGGGAAAACGGAATATAGACACCCTCATTGTGTATTGTAACATTAGAGTGTGTGAAGAGCATAGAATAAAAGAGAGAAGAGAGCTGTGTGAAGACACCCATGTACAGAGATTTTAATTTATAGAGAAAGATTTGACTTAAATTCATGGTGTCGGGTTTGTTCTCTGTGTATGTATATTGAATGTTATGCTCATGGTTTTACTTTTTCCGTCATACAATTTCTTTTATGCTATGTATGAATGATTTCTCTTTGAGTGTTTGAAATCTGAGAGAGAGAGAGAGAGAGAGTAAGAGGAATGAGCTTCAATTGTTTCTCTATCTGAGCAAGATTTCCTGCAAGGAGTGTAGTTGAATTGTCCACAAGGAGTGTGTTGACAAAGGGTTTAGAGGTTTGTCTCTAAAAGATCAGACTAGATATCTTTTGTTCTCATTCACACAGAGGTGCAGTCAGGCACAGGAGCCATGCAAGGAGTGTGTAGGATGAGGAAAATCTCAGAGTTTCGAACCTGAGCAAAGTATTGAGAGATCGCTGCTACAGAGTGTGCGCAAGGTCGAAGAGTGTTCAACACTTCAAGTGTTTGGAGGTTTCCGCAAGGAGTGCATGCAAGGGTCTTCTTTAAGACTCGAAGTTGTGAGAAAGCTCAGGAAGGATAAATCCTTTGAAACTATTGAAGGAAGTACAAGAAGTTGGTGCATTTGAGTGATTAGAAGGCATCAGAAGTTTGTGCCACAAGTGGATAAGTCCGAGGAGGAATCCTTGCTTCATTTCGCAGAAATCGTCAGAGGGAAGAAACAGATAGTCAAAATTCTCTGTAGAGGATTAGCAAAATCCCGTCAGCCGTCATATCTGACAGGAGTTTCACAGGGTTTAAACCCTCTCAATCCAAGCAAGGGTCCCAAAAGGTATCGGGATATCAAGGTGTCGGAGTTCGGAATATCAAAAGTCCTGTGGACAAGAGATCGGGTAAATCCACAGAGAAACCCCCAAACAAAATCAGAACCATCCATCTGTTGGGATACATGGTAGGGATTGAAAGCCATCAACATCTCAGAAGTCTAGAGACCAAGATTCTGAGACCTTTTGAGTCCCGAGACGGCGAAAGGATCACAACCATGGATCTAAGGAAAGACGCGTGTCACGTGATCATCCAAATCAGAGATTCGGACACCGGGACTCACATAAGTGAGCGGTTTGACTTTGCATTGGTGAAGTCTGATGTTTGATCTGAGCCAACCATCCATTTGGGATGTGTGGTGGAAATCCGAGAAGTCAGGGTTTGGCGTTTCGTGGATCCTGAAGACAGGAAATATCCACATTTCGGAATTGCGAAATCTGAAATCCCGATAAGTTGGAAAGCTCCATCGGGAGGGGGCTAGCTGTCATCATACCGGGAAATCAGAATTCAAGAGATTGGAAGAATCGAGGCCAAATGAATTTCGACATTTGAAACCCCGAAGTCCCAAGGGATATCCAGAGCCATTGGTTTAGTAGACAATCATGGTCATTGATCGTGTTTACGGCGAAAAGGGGTTCCTCGTTAAAGCATATCGGGATTATGAAGATCGAGGATCCTCAGGACAAGAGGTCAAATACATCTCGACATCTGAAAGCCTGAAATCCCAAACGAGATAGGATTTCGGTCATATAAGGTGAGGTTCTATGGACCACAGGTCTAGCCCAGAGGGCTAACTGAAGTTAGAGCATATCAGGATAGCGAAGATCGGGAAACAGAAAGAAAAAGTTGTGACATCGGGATTTTGAAACCCCAAAACCTGAAATTCCATTTTTCTATCGTGAAGAGAATAGCGATCGGGCCTAGAGGCTATGAGGAGCAGAAAAGACCTGTGGGTCAATTTTAATAGAGATTCCAGTGGAGAATCGAAGGAGCCACTCTGGCTCAAGGGTAAAATTTGAACGATCCTAAAGACCGGGAGGTCAGCACAGAGGCCTTTGCCGAGGCAGAGGGATAAAGCCTGCATCAGGTTTGGTATCAGAGCCCAGAAATATTTCTTTGCCTTTTGTAGCAAAGAAAGGAAAAATTCACCATCCCGCCAATAAGAAGGGACATGCAAACGCCCGATCTGCCAGAGGAAAGGGAAATACCAAGAAGAAGAGGTAGGTAGATGCCTGACCCAACCATGGCAAGAGAGATGCATGATTTATGCGCCAGACTTGAAGACATGGAGACAACACAGAGACGCACAGTCAGTGCTAGGGATCTTAGTGATTCTTAAAGTGAAATTGAGGTTGAACATGAAGAAGAAGCTGTAGCAGAAGATGCATCAAATGAACGTTTGATTAGGGCTATTTCAAGAATGGCTTCCAGGGAAAAAATGGACATTCTAGTTTATGAGGGAAACCTGGATGCTGAAGAGCTTCTAGACTGGATTAGAGCTCTGGACACTTATTTCGACTACAGATATGTCGAGGAAGACAAGAAGGTCATACATGTCATCAAAATATTGAAAGGACATGAAACATTATGGTGGGATGAACTACAAGCTGACAGACACTGCAAAGGCAAGCAGAAAATCAAGAGTTGGGATAGGATGATTGCGAAGATGAAGGAAAAATTCATTCCCAAGGATTACCAGATTACTCTGTTAAGGAGAATGCAGAACCTGAGATAGAAGCTGATGACAGTGAATGAATATACGGAAGATTTCTACAGACTAAACATAAGGGTAGGTCATCGGGAAAGTGATGATGAAAAGGTTTCTAGATACATGAATGGCTTGAGATATGACATTCAGGATGAGATGAGCATGGTAACCATCCGAACGGTGGAAGATGATTATCATATGGCTCTAAAAGCTGAAGAGAAGATGAGTTGAAAGCAGGGTCAGAGAGGCTGAGGCAGAACTCAGCCCAAAGGCAAATCAGTTGTCCAAGATAAAAATCAAAAACCCAAGAAGGACTGGAAGAAACCTCAGGCTTGAATTGAAAGAGGTGGAACCTCACAGCGAGGGAAATATGTTGAACAGAGAGGGAAGCATACCGAATAGAGAGGAGAGTATGCTAATAATAATACTTTTCCTCATACTAGAGGTAGAGGAAGAGGAAGAGGTGGAGTAATAAAGTGCTTCACGTGTGGAAAGAATGGACGCAAATCTTATGAATGTCCAGACAAGAAGAAAGAGAGTGGAGAGACTCACATCACTGAAGCACAGAGGTGGAATGTTGAGGCAGAAGATGCTGAAGGCGGAAGATCATTGATGATGAGAAAAGTTCTCTTAACACCATAGAAGGAGGTGGAGAGTCCAGTACAGAGAAATAGACTTTTTTGGACTGCTTGCAAAACCAAGGATAGGGTATGCAAGGTCATTATGGATAGTGGTAGCATAGATAATCTCGTTTCGACAAAGATGGTATAAAAGCTAGACCTGGAGACGATTGAACATCCAAGTCCATATAGAGTTTCATGGCTACAAAAGGGACATCAGGTAAATGTCACTAAACAATGTTTAGTTGAATTTAAGATAGGAGGGTATAATGATAAGATACTCTGTGATGTTATCCCTATGGATGTTTGTCATTTATTGCTGGGTAGACGGTGGCAATATTACAAGAATGTGGTTCATGATGGGAGAATGAACACATACACCCTATAAAAGAATGGGAGAACTCATATGTTGCTTCCAATCAAAGATAAGGAAGTGAAACCTGAAGTAAGTAACACTATACTTCTCATGAGTGGGAAGGAACTTCTTACAGAGGTCAAGAAGAAGGAGGAACCATAGTTCATTGTGGTCAGGAAACCGAGAATTGTTTTGACCAGCACAAGAGTGGACAATTTACTAGAAGAGGTTCAGGAACTATTGGAAGAGTTCACTGACATAGTAGTGGATGAACTACCTCGTTCATTGCCACCAATAAGAAGTGTGAGTCACCATATTGATCTCATACCTGGAGCCATTTTTCCAATAAAGCCGCATACAGACTAACGCTGCAAGAGAATTAAGAGGTCAAAAGACAAGTCCAAGATTTGTTGGACAAAGGGTTGGTTAGAGAAAGCTTGAGCCCATGTGTTGTTCCAACAGTACTCAGTCCAAATAAAGATGGAGGTTGGAGGATGTGTACTAATTCAAGAGAAATTAAAAAGATAACCATAAGGTATAGATTTCCATTGCCAAGGATGGATGATTTGATGGATTGCTTAAGTGGAGCAAAATATTTTTCGAAGATTGATTTGAAAAGTGGTTATCACCAAATTCGTATGAGGGAAGGTGATGAATGGAAAACAACCTTTAAGACTAACGAAGGGTTGTATGAATGGATTGTTATGCCATTTGTCTTAACAAATGCGCCAAGTAACTTTATGAGGTTGATGAACGAAGTCCTGAAGGAGTTCATCGGAGAATTTGTCATTGTGTATCTGGATGATATACTGATCTTCAGTAAAACAGAGGCAGAGCATCTAAAACACTTAGCTATAGTTATGAAGAGATTACAACAAGAGAAGCTACTGATAAACATGACGAAATCCTCATTCATGAAGACAGAGCTCATTTACTTGGGCTTTGTTATTTCTACAGATAAATTAAGGATGGATCCAGATAAGGTGGAAGTGGTCAAGAATTGGCCTTCACCGAAGAGCATATTTGAGGTGAGAAGTTTTCACGGATTGGCTAGTTTCTACCGAAAGTTCATCAGGAATTTCAGTGGAATTAGTGCACTGATGATGGAAACAGTGAAAAAAAGACACAAATATTTTCACTGGACGGAAGAGGCTGAGAAGATTTTTAATCAGTTGAAGAGGAAAATCATGGAGCAACCAATTCTGGTGTTACCAGATTTCAAAAAGACATTTCAGGTGAAATGCGATGCAAGTGGATTTGCAATAGGGGTAGTCTTGAGTCAAGAGGACAGGGTGATAGCATACTTCAGCGAGAAGTTGAATGAAGTGAAAGTAAAATACTCCACTTATGATAAGGAGTTCTATGCTATCATCCAGGCATTGAAGAAATGGAGGCATTACTTGATTCCCAAAGAGTTTGTCTTATACAATGAAAATCATGCACTACAGTTTGTGACTTGATAGGAAAAGTTGAATCAGAGACATGTTAAATGGGTTGAATACATGCAGAACTTTACTTTTGTAATTAAACATATTTCTGGAACTACTAACAAAGTTGTTGATGCTTTGAGTAGTAAATGTTTGCTGTTGCAGGAGTTCAGAATCAAAACATTGGGTTTTGATGACCTTAGGGACATGTACAGAGATGATCAAGATTTTAAGGAGGCGTATGAAGTAGCTGAGAATCCAATTCTCGGAGATAGAAATCAATGGGCAGAACACATGATCCAGGAAGGATTTTTGTTTAAAGGTAATCAACTTTGTATTCCAAAATGCTCCATGAGGGAAAATTTGTTGAAAGATAAACATAGTGGAGGATTGGCCGGACATTTTGGTCATGAAAAAATGTTCGCCAAGATGAATGAGTCATATTTTTGGTCGAGAATGCGAGAATACATCAAAAGATTCATGGACAGATGCAGAATTTGCCAGCATTCGAAAGGAAAGAGACAGAATATAGGATTTTATCAACCATTGCCCATACCTGAGAGGTCGTGGGATGCAATCAAAATGGATTTTATATTGGGTTTGCCAAAAAAACAAAGAGGATTTGACTCAATCTTTGTGGTGGTGGATATATTTTCCAAGATGGCACACTATATTCCATGTCATAAAACCAGCAACGCAACTCACATTGCGAATGTATTTTTCAAAGAAGTCATTCGACTTCACGGCTTGCCAAGGAGCATAGTTTCAGATCGAGACACTAAGTTCGTAGGAAACTTCTGGAGAACCTTATGGAAGAAGTTGGGAACAAATTTATCATTCAGTTCAGCTTATCATCCTCAAACGGATGGACATACAGAAGTGGTAAACAGGAGTTTAGGAGACTTGTTGAGGAGCTTGGTGACAAAACACCATAGCCAGTGGGACAACATATTACCACAGGCTGAGTTTTCTTATAATGACTCAGTTAACAGAAGCACAGGAAAAATTCCATTTCAAATTTTTTATGGCATGCAACCAAGAGGAATTTCCGAACTGAGGGATTCAGAACAGATTGCGACTAGGAGCACTAGTGCAGAAGATTTCACAGAGGCAATGAAAGAACTTCACAGCCAGGTGAAGGAGCGTTTGCAGAATTCAAGCCAGGAATATAAGCAAAGAGCAGATCAACACAGAAGACAACTTTAGTTTGAAGTTGGTGATTTGATTCTGGCACATCTGAGAAAGGAAAGGTTTCTGAGAGGAACATATAATAAACTGAAGATGAAGAAGATCAGACCGTGTAAGATCCTGAAGAAATTTGGGGCAAATGCTTATGATATTGAACTACCTGATGGGATCATAATTTCTCCGATATTCAATGTCTCAGATTTGTACCCATACAAAGATGAGGAAGTAGGAAAAAGTGATGAACAATCAAAGGTTCAGTGGCAAAAGCAGATGCCAATTGCAGAAAATCCACAGATGGAGCAAATACTAGACAAAAGGGTCGGCAAGAAGACCAGACGAAGGGAATACTTTGAATACTTGGTCAAGTGGAAAGGACATCCAATTGAAGATGCCAGCTGGGAAAATGAAGTAGATATTTAGAAGCATGTACACACCGTGCAAGAGCTCATGGACAGGAGCCCGTGAAAATTTTCAAGCGAGGGAGTATGATGCAGGAGCATCGCCAACGTCAAGTGAGTGTGGGGCAACCGCAACACATTTTGAGCACATGATAAATTGTTTAAAAACTTTTGAAAATTGGATGCACCAAAATTAAATGTGATAGTTAAGGAGAGGCATACTAATAGATTGTAATCAGACCTTGAGCGACCTGCTCTCGTCTGAAGGACTAAGAAGACATTTATGTTAGTAGGTAGCTTTAATGCATAGATTAGACAATTTAGAATGAGAGAGGGAAAACGGAATATAGACACCCTCATTGTGTATTGTAACATTAGAGTGTGTGAAGAGCATAGAAGAAAAGAGAGAAGAGAGCTGTGTGAAGACACCCATGTACAGAGATTTGAATTTATAGAGAAATCTTTGACTTAAATTCATGGTGTCGGGTTTGTTCTCTGTGTATGTATATTGAATGTTATGCTCGTGGTTTTACTTTTTCCGTCATACAATTGCTTTTATGATATGTATGAATGATTTCTTGTTGAGTGTTTGAAATATGAGAGAGAGAGAGAGAGAGAGTAAGAGGAATGAGCTTCAATTGTTTCTCTATCTGAACAAGAGTTCCTGCAAGGAGTGCAATTGAATTGTCCACAAGAAGTGCGTTGACAAAGGGTTCAAAGGTTTGTCTCTGAAATCTCAGACTAGATAGATTTTGTTCTCATTCACACAGAGGTGTAGTCAAGCACAGGAGCCATGCAAGGAGTGTGCAGGCTGAGGAAAATCTCAGATTTTTGAACCTGAGAAAAGTATTGAGAGACTGCTACTGTAGAGTGTGCGGAAGGTCAAAGAGCGTTCAACACTTCAAGTGTTTGGAGGTTGCCGCAAGGAGTGCGTGCAAGGGTCTTCTTTAAGAATCGAAGTTGTGAGAAATATCAGGAAGGATAAAGCCTTTGAAACTATTGAAGGCAGTACAATAAGTTGGTGCATTTGAGTGATTATAAGGCATCGAAAGTTTTTTCCGTAGGTGGATAAGTCCGGGGAAGAATCCTTGGTTCATTTCGCAGAAATCGTCAGAGGGAAGAAACAGACAGTTGAAATTCTCTGTAGAGGATTAGAGAAATCTCATCATTTGTCCGATCTAACAGGAGTTTCATAGGGTTTAAACCCTCTCAAGCTGCGCAAGGGTCCCGAAAGGTATCAGGATATCGAGGTGTCGGAGTTCGGAATATTGGAAGTCCTGTGGACAAGAGATCGGGTAAATCCACAGTGAAACCCCCAAACAAAATCAGAACCATCCATCTATTGGGACACATGGTAGGGATCGACTACCATCGACATCTCAGAATTCTAGAGACCAAGAGTCTGAGACCTTTTGAGTCTAAAAACAACGAAAAGATCACAGCCATGGATTTAAGGAAAGACACGTGTCGCATGATCATCCAAATCAAAGATTCGGACACCGGGACTCACATAAGTGAGTGGTTTGACTTTGCATTTGGCGAAGTCCAAGGTTTGATCTGAACCGACCATCCATTTGGGACGCATGGTGGAAATCTGAGAAGTCGGGGTTCGGCGTTTCGTGGATCCTGAAGACAGGAAATATCCACATTTCAGAATTGCGAAATCCGAAATCCCAATAAGTTGGAAATATCTATCGGGAGGGGGCCAGTTGTCATCATACCAAGAAATTGGAATTCGAGAGATCGAAATAATCGAGGACAAATGCATTTCAGCATTTGAAACCCCAAATTCCCAAGGGAGATCCGGAGCTGTTGGTTTAGTAGACAATCGCAGTCGTTGATCGTGTTTACGGTGAAAAGGGGTTCCTAGTTAAAGCATATCAGGATTCTGAGGATTGGGGATCCTGAGGACAAGAGGTCAAATACATCTCGACATCCAAAAGCTTGAAATCCAGAACGATATAGGATTGCAGTCATATAAGACGATGTCGTGTGGACCACGGGTCTATCCCAGAGGGCTAACTGAAGTTAGATCATATCGGGATAGTGGAGATTGGGAAATGGAAAGACAAAGTTGTGACATCGGGATTTCGAAACCCCGAAACCTGAAATTCCATTTTTCTGTCGTGAAGAGAACAACGATCGGGCCTAGAGGCTACAAGGAGTAGAAAAGACATGTGGGTCAATTTTAATAGATATTCCAGTGGAGAATCAAAGGAGCCATTCTTCCTCAAGGATAAAATTTGAACGATCCTTAAGACCGGGAGGTCAGCGCAGAGGCCTTTGCCGAGGTAGAGGGATAAATCCTGCGTCACATCTTCATATTAAATAATATCTTCATTAGAAATACCTTATTGGATGCTGAGGTTTTTTCATATAGTTTAGCCAATGCGTCCATCAGATCCTTTGTTGTCTTTTCTTTCAAAATATTGAAAGCCACTTACACTGCCAATCTCATTCGTATCGTTCCTAGAGCCTTTCTGTCAAGAATCTCCCATTCTTCATCCTTCATGGCCATCGACTTCTTTACTACTCCAACCAATGGTAGGAATAGATCCTTTTGATATAAATAATATTCCATCTGTATTTTCCATAACTGGTAGTTTTGGCCATTAAATTTCTCGACCCTAAACTTTCCATCTTCTGACATTGTTCCCACTCGAACCAGGAACCCTCTTTTCCTGCGAGTTACCTTTCCCTCTGATACCAGTTGTTAGAAAAACAAGACCGTGGAGAAATAAAATAAAACAAATGTGGAAACAAAAAACAGAACATACACAATACAATAGAGATGCATATTTACATGGTTCACCCAGTGTGGGCTACATCCACCAGAGAAATTGCCAGGTCCTTCCTTTATTATTATCTAGCAAATGAAGGGATACAACCTACAACAAAACGCGTTGTAACTACCTCTTATTTATCTCACAGTCTCTTCTCTTAGAATACAATACTCACCATAATGCATAGTCAAAATACATTTCCCTCATAACAGAGGGTTTCCTTCTAGGGAAAAAAACCCTAACATAATTTCTACCATTAGGTCTGCGACCTTATAATGAACGGTCTAGATTTACAATGAAAGAGTGTACATACTTATGGGGTGTAAAGTTGAAGAGTGTACATACATTTATGGAAAATAAGAGTGTATATAATTCTATGGTGTAAAGTCTTCATGGGGTATAAACATGGCTAAAATCAAGGACCTTCAAATCAGGAAGATAATCAGGCTCCAAAACCAACATCTATCACTAGAATATGTCGTGCCCACCAATCAAAGAATTTTCCATCAAAGGCCTATATGGTCCTTCCTCCCCCCTGTCATGGAAACAATGTTTCACATCTACATACTGCTAGGAAGGAGGCCACATGCCCCCATACAGTCTCTCTAGGACTCAGGGTGGGCACCCTCTCGAAAAAGAACGAGCAAAAAATGGTTCCAAACACAAAGTTCTTGTTGCTACGCTCTCGACACTCTGTGAGTTGCCTCCTCATGCATTTAAGCATGGTCATGCTCCAATTAAATATCCGTTCATCTAGGCACTACATATCACAATACATATGCACCTGGGAGGCCTGGTGTAGGGCCACGGATCCATTGATCTGCCCAATAAGAAAAACAATCACCTTCAGTGACAAGTTGGTGATCTTATGGATAGGCACCTGAGAACCTACTTTCTCAGTGTCGGCCTCACAGTACATTCTGATGTAGTCGATGATGTTGAAGGGATCAGGGGGAAATGTATGCAAGTTTATTGGTTCCCCTCTCCTTGAGAGGCGAGTCAATAAATATACGTCCTTAGTCATTAGAGTCAACAACTGCCCCTCAATCATGAACACCTCTACGTCAAAGTGCCCATAATCCACCAAGGAATTCAATAGCCCAGGTTGTGCCCTCATGAATGAACACCAATAGAACTTCCATAACCCACATTGTTTCAATGTGGTGATAGCAGCAAGGTCCTCATCAACCAAAATGTCAATTTCCTCATGTTCCCTCTCCCTCCAGTGGACATACATCCTGTTCCATGACAATTCAAAGGGGAGTTAGCTCTTGCAAATTGAATTTTTCCATGCTTTTGAGGGTGTACGCGAGTTGTCTTGGACATAGTTGCATATGTACATTGGCATAATATTCTCTTTTTGCATACATACGCGGTCTTTCCTTGGAAAACCCGCGTACACATAGGGACGCCCTTTTTTAAGAGGGTCCACCCCCCAAAAAACTAAAAATAATGCTAAAAGGAAGAATTGAAATGCAAGAGGGATGAGTTTATACTTACTTGGTCTGAGCGGAAGTTAGTTTCGTCCTCTGAAGCTCTCGAGATAAAGTCTTTTAGAAAAGGGGTTCTTTTTTCCTTTTGGTTAATTTTCAAATTGCAATGGTGAAAATGAGTTGTCAGCTTTTATTTATAGACTTTTTTGGCCCTTTTTGCCACTTTTTTGACCCCTTTTGTCGTTTTTTATGGCCTAGATATCATTTAATGTGGTTCTTGAGTTTCTTATTGGATGTTAAGATGCACTTTGTCTTTTGGTTTGGTAACTTTTCGGGAGATGGGTCATTTTTAGGTCCTTTGGTAAAAAGTCATTTTTCCAACTTTTGCATATAAGTTAGGATTCCACCTCCACTTTCTACATCTTGTTGTCTTTTTCTCTTTGCCATAGGATCGATCCCACTGAAGTGCGACAAAAAACCATCATTGTTTTTTTAGAAGTGTCGTGATTATGTGGTAGAGCCTACCTTCACATGGATTCCCTAGATAGATCCTTTTGCATTTTGGCATCCATGTTGTTCTTGAATGACTTTAGGCTCAGAAGTCCTTGTTAGTCCTTCCATGATTATGATTTTGAGCCTTACACATATGATGCAAAATCACTCTTGGCCTCACCCCTGGGACTCCAAAAATGAGCATTCTTTGTTTTCCTTCAAGCTCACTTTGAAATCTGAAAGCAACATTCGGCGAGACTACATTTGTGCTTTTCAATCTTGTCTAGATTAAATTGGAAAAGTAACTTGTGGAGTTTTCTTTAATCCCTTTTCAGACTCTCTAAACATGGAAATATTGTTGAGAAATCTTGTTTTCCTTCATGCTGACCAAACTCAAAATTGAAGGCACGTCTATCTGGTGGTAGTTTATCCCTTTTTCGGTCCGAATGGTCAATTGTATGAATAAAGGTGTACTCTATGAGATTTGGTTCGCTAGAAGAGTATTCTCAAGCATAATTTTAACCCTTTTTTTGGGCCTAAGGGACTAAATTTACGAAAAAGGAACATTCTCCATGGTTGAGGTTTATCACCTTTTTCGGGCCTTGGAGATTACTTACAAAAAAGGAACCCCCATGGATTCCATAGTTAAGCTCTTTTTAGACTCCCTAAAATTGAAAATATCATCGAGTGACCTTGTTCCTTCATACTCGTTAAATTGGTCCAAAATAACATCCGCTAGCATGAGTTTACCCCTTTTTCCGGCCTATAGATTATGCAGGAAAAAGGTATGCCTCGGGAGATTCATCTCACTGGGAGAGTTCTCCTCAGTAAATTTTATACGTTTTTTAGCTAAGGATACTAAATCCAGAAAAAGGCTGTGAGTCCAAAGTTAATCTCTTTTCAGACTCTTTAAAATTGCAAATATTTTCTAGTGATGTTGTATGTGTCACACTTGTTAAAATGGTTTTGAATAGACATATTTTTGGTGCAATTTCACCCTTTTTCAAACCGACTAGACTATTTCCGAAAAAGGTACCCCAGCGAAGTCTTCTTTTACGTTTTTTCAGACTCTCTAAACGTGAAAAAACTATCGAGCTTACCTTCTTTGGGCTCGTTAAAAATAAATTGAAGGGGGTTTCATTGTGTCTTGCTAATCGCATTTGCATCTCTGTGTCTTTGGCCTAATGTCAGCTCCATGTTGCTCTCAACTGAACCTTTGAAGCATGCCTTCTATGCAATCCTTGTAGCACTTTGCCTCTGCGACCTGACACCTTGACCCATGGAGGAATTTTCCCCGAGTTTCCTTTTCATGCACATGTCTCCTTTCTCTGAGAATTAGTGTGTTCCTTGCACTTGGAACTAGTATTCTTGCAACACTCATTCCTCCTTTGTAACATAGCATTCTTTTGTTCTTTTTCAAGTTCTTTAAAAATTGAAAAAGAAAAAAAAATAAAAAAAACCCCAAAAGAGGGGAATGGGAAATATATATTCCTTTTTGGCAGCAAAAAGAGTCGCCCTTGGAAAAAGAACATCCTTTCATGTGTTCATCAAGATTTGGGATCTAATATGACCTTAGGAAGATTTTCTCACTACATAGAGTTGTTGTAATATACCAAATATAAAAAGTATGCAGAACAAAAATAAAATGCTAGAAATGGCAGAGTAACAACAATATAACCAGAACAATCACCACAATATCACTAAAATGATATAAGAATAACTATTATAACCCTAAATTGCACCATACATGCTTACCTAGCATCAGGCCAAATCATTTTCCTTCATTGCCAAAACATCTACTGAGAAAACTCTTTAAAAATCCTTTTGGGTAAAGGTACACACGCCCTAACCCACTACTGCATGCGGGTGAACGTTGGTAGGCCTACTACAACCCGCGTTTACCTAACAAAGCACAAAAACAGGAAAGTTTCCGATGGGAGAAAAATCTATGGGTCAGTTAACTGGAACTCCCGGCCATGCATGGCCAAGAGTTCGTCCAAAACCCTAGCTCCTTCTAGCCTATAAAAGAAGGGGTAGGGGTACTATTTGAGGGAGGAAAAATATAGCGAAGAAACTCTGCCCAATTGCCAAGTCCATTTGTCCCAACTCTTTAGCCTTTCCTCAAGCCTAAGGAGAATTAACACAAAG
>JZKD02S2360327.1:270067-280185 GCA_000966675.3 Picea glauca
TCTTAAGTACCACTTGTATTTCCTGCATGTATGAATCCCTCAACCACGGGTTTATGCGCATAATGATAGATCTATGTGGCTTAAAGACGTTGGAATACGTCTCTACCTTGAAAAAAATTTAACCCACACTTTTTTTCCGAGGAAAGTACTCTGATACCACTTGTAATATACCAGATATATAAAGTATGTAGAATAGAAATAAAATGCTAGAAATGGAAGAATAACAACAATATAACCAGAACAATCACCACAATAACACTGAAATGATATAAGAATAAAAACAAAAATAACACTTTGATTATGAAAGCAATGTTCACAGGCCTCTTCGAGGGGGAAACCTCCAGTTGAAAAGAGCTCTATTACAATAATATCCAAGCTAGGTTTCTCATACCCTCAACTCCTATTTATACTAAATATGTCTATCAAAAGAAGCATCTAGAGTAAGATCCTTCTAGAAGCAGAATCTTCTATTAGGTCTTCTTACATTCAACTTATTCTATTTTATTGCAAGGCCTTATTAATATTGACCTTTATTACATCCAAATATATTTTTCTACCTATGTGCGTGTTAGGACCCTAACATTTGTTTCCTCCTCCATTTGGTTACTCTTCCAAACACATGGAGAGTTTGTGTTGACTCCTGCATCGTGAACTTATGTCAATGTCATGTTGTCTAAGTCTGATCATCTTTCGTGCTCTTGTCCAAGGGAATTTTCACCCAGCCTAAGTTGGCCTCTTTTCAGTTTGTCTCTTGACCTCATGCTCGACCATCCCAAAAGTCCAGTCAAATCCTTGTTCAAAATCAATGAAGTTCTTTTCCTGATCATCGAGATCCTCTTGTATTTTCTCGATGAGCCATTGAAGACCTCTGGGTAGTGAAGTCATAAAATCACATTACTCTCCTACCCAATTTTTGAAGATCTTTAAGTTTTTGATCGAGCTCTGAAGGCCTCATATCCAGCCATCAGGCATTATTCGCTTCTTGAAGATGGATACTATACATGTATATCCTTGATTTTGAGATGTATATCCGTTGTGTATTGATCGTGGCTACACTTTATATAGTTATATGACATGGATATGTAGTGTATTTGATTGGAACCCATGATTTATTTCATCTCGAGCATGGGTATTCCCACCTTGGAGAGACAATTGTTATTTTGTAGATGGTAGCTCCTGAAATCTGGTATCGGGCTCACTCGTTATGTACATTGGCGAATATTTTGTAATGTATTTCGCCCATCAAATGCTCTTCTGACCTCACACATTAGTGGGCATCTGTTATATCCCTAAATTACTCTACACCTGTGTTATCACACAAACTAGTCAGAGTCCTGAGTTTTTGTGGTTTCTACCTAAGTCTGTAATTTTTCTCTGTGTTTCTCCTTTTCACAGACCAAATATCAAGTTGTTCCCCTTCGGCTTGTAAATTTTATTTGTTTTCCCTCATTCATTTGAATAAACTTTTCCTTGTTATCTTACTTGAGAATTCTTGTCCCTAAATTTTTTTGTTTCTCAAAGGTTGATCACTCTCCTCTTTGTCTCGGTTGCTCGTCCTTTGCCTTTCTGAACTCCCAACCAATCGTCCAAGTCTATGTTTATACAGGCTACAGCCGCAGGCTCAAGGTGAAACACTCAGAGCAACCCATTCTAGACTCGAATCAAGTGAGCGAGCAAGTTCAATTTTCAACGATGAGGATCCATCATGGAGTTAATATTAGTGGCTCGCGGGTATTCAGAATCTCAAAATTTCACCAAGTATAGCGCCAATTTCGAACTCTCTAAAGTCTCGAAGTGCCAAAAATATTGAATTCATAGGTCAAGCAAAGGTTAAATCTATACCATAGATCTCATTGGGAGAGATCAGCAATGGAAAATAATCACGGGAATCAGGAGTTCAAAATATTGTTAAAGTTGTTCGTCAAAGGTCCGAACTCCCGAAACCCGAAATTAGCATGGGTCGTCTGATCCAAAGGGACGCATAGCACCGGATCCGAGAAGTGATGGTTTCATGACTCAAAGGTTTTAGCATGGAGCACGATCCAAGTTCACAAAGTGAAAAATCATGAAGTGCCCAGGAGTTGGGCCCATGGTCGTAGCCCAGGGTCACATAGGAGGTGGGCCCAAGAAGAAAGATAGGAACCCAGTGCATGATTGGTGACTCAGGTTTTTAAGGAAGAAATCGTGGCCATCGAATGCATAGGAGATCCGACTGTTGATCTGAGAGAGGCCCTTTCGTAATATTGGGTATCAGGAAATTTTGAATCAAGTGGAGTAGAAGCTCCCTAAAGGTGAAATATCGAAACACCTTTGGATAGAAGCTCCAGGTCATGGCCTGAGGTTGCATGGAGAAATGGAGAGGAGCTACGTGAAAGGCTGAAATCACCTATGTTGGTCACAGAAGAAGATCTGCATGGCCTTGAGGTGTCGAGATCGACTCGTAGAAGTCATGAGCATCACCTAGAACATTCCTGGGTATCAGGCCTCATCCCGATCCCAATGAAAGTAGTTAATGACAATGGGGGAGGTGGTTGAAACCTCATATCACCCCATAAATGGAAGGTCTGGTTGTGGGGACTGATTTGTCAGCCTGTGGTACTCCTATGGGAAACTTTTCTTTCAAAACTCATGCTAATCTGAGCTCACGTCTGACAGAAGAATGCCTACACAGTATGATAGAGAGGATGTAGATGAAAAGCTTTGATTGTAGTGGCCAGGTCACACTCCTGGTAGTGGAGAATTGTTCTGAGTATAAATAATTAGTTTTGATATTTTGTTATGGTCGATGGCTGAGCTAAGCTCCCGTATTTTAAAGTTTTAATGAAGCTCTGGTTTTTTGGTTATGCAGTTTGATTTGAGACTTCTTGTTTAATCTAAGTCATCTTTCTCTCTCCATATTGTTATGCATCTGATATTGAATGTTCATGATTCAAAGATTCACATGGATTGTTGTGACTGTGTTGTAATGGATGTTTGATTGCAGTGTTTTTACAGTGTTTTCAGTTTCCTGAAACTCTGACTCCAAGAGGATCTTGCTTTCTGATTTTTTCCTCCTCGGGCTACTGGAAGACCTGATGTCCATAACAAACCTTTATATTTTCTCCTCAATTTCTTCCCCCTACTCACCCTTACTACAACTTACTAACTAAAGTTGAATCAAGAACTCACCTGCTTATTCATGTTGGTCTAGTTTTCTAAGTTAAAATGATATTATCCTGAGTTTGCGCCCCTCCAACCTCTTTAAACTTATTCATTATGAAATACAAACTAATGGGTACTAGGATTACCTCCTCTTCAATTAGGAGGTGACTTATGGTGCTAACAACTTGCATACCTAGCCTTTGGCCCTCTTACTTGCATTTTTTTCCAAGTCATCACTGAGTTGCTCTTCTAAAAAACCAAATTTTTGAAGATGTGCGTGCCCTGCTCCACTACTTCGTGCGTAGATACACTTTCTACACCACTGCATCCTGTGTACATATGCATGCTACACCACTATAGCCCATGTACATACACATGCTACACCACTACATCCCACGTATACTTGTAAAAGTTTCAAGGAATTCGTTGAGATTATGGGCTATTGGGTAGTTTCCCAACTAATCCACTGCCTATAGCCTGTCACCCAACCGAATAACTATCCTTTTCCCATATAAAAGGAGGTGTTAGGGTCTCATTCCACATCTAGACATAAGAACAATGAAAATCTACCCCTTTCACATCCCCTCCTTATGCCAAGCATTTGCAGCCCTTTTGTCAGAATTGCCTCAGAATTCCCCAATTTTCCCTATTTCCTCCATCAGAAATCCATTATACTTCCCTAAGGAGAAGTTTGAGAAGAGAATCCATATGGAGGTGCACTTGGAGCTTGGTTAAGAGGAGCCTAGACCAGGTTCGTGGAGCAGTAGTCAGCTTTGGTTGTAAGTGATCATTATATTATCAATAAACGAAGTACTTTTCCTGCTCCAAACCATGATGTGTCGAATGTTTACATGTGATTTATGCTTTTATTCTAACATCTAACCCTAGTTTGTACATGAATTGCATGCTTGTAGCATTTTTTTTTGTCTTTGAATGCAGGATGACCTTGGGAGGAGGCATGCAGTTAGCGAATTTATTAAGTGCGAGAGGATCATCATCGGAAGCAAAGTAGAGGTATAGTTACCCGATCCTTCTCATTTTGTTTTTCTTGTATGAGTCTGGGATATGTTTGGGGTAGTTAGAGAAGTAGGAGAATTTTAAACGGTTATTGATCTTCCTACATTTTAAACCCTAGTGTAGCCATAGGGGGGTTTTCCCCACTAACACACATGATATGGTGATGTTTTACATCTTGATGAGTCATAGCCTTATGTATGGATGATGCATGATAGGAATGTACATGGTACATTGTTAAAGGCACTTTCTAGTTGGCACATGGTTTATGGATGATGTGGTATATATGAATTGCTACATCTTGTTGATGGTTGTGAGTAGTCTTGGTTGATGCACATCTTGGTGATATTGTTCATATGTTTGAGATTTGTCTAGGTGATTGATCTTGGAAAATAGATATGATTTGGTTGATAAGATTGATGTGACATGTTGTGTTGTGCATAGTTGATGTACTTATGCTGGTATAGGTTTGGTGCATGGTTGATGCATTGGTTGATGGTACAGGTTGAGGTACAGATTGATGGATCATTGTATGATGTAGGGTGAGGTCCAAGGATCATCATAGATATAACATATTATTGTTTTATTGATGCAGTATTGTTGAGGAGTTGATCAATGTTAGCATAAGTAGATTACAGTGGTAGCATATTGTTCACAAGGATTACACAACATTTTGCAGATAAGACAGGGGGAGACATTTCCATAAGGGGATTTATTCTTTTTACCATGATTGTTTATAGAGGTATGATAACAAGAGGAGATATTATAGATATGATCATAGAGGGATCATTGGAATCCATGCCATCAACATTGCATCAAAGTGATATACTTTGTCAAAGGGGGAGAGATTCATCAAATGCATGGATATCATCCCAAAGGACGGGGATCATCCCCAAAGAGATATACCCTTTTCCATTTATGTCAAATATGGAGAGATAGAAATTTTGATGAGGAGTGATGATCACGAAGGGAGCATGAGAATTTTCATGTCTAAGTGTTTTCATCATTATTTCCATCAATGATTTATGTTCTCATCAATGTTGGTGTGCCATCAATGCCAAAGGGGGATATTGTTGTACTATGTTTTCATTGATGTAAAAGTATTGAATTCAAAGGGTTGGTGTCAAGTGGTGTCATATTGATGTGTTTTCATTGATGTCAAGGTTGATATCAAAGGAAGTTGTATCAATGATGGCATTTCCAAGGTAGTCGATGAGCATGAATGTTTGTATTTAGGAAGTACCAAGTGGATGAACTCCAAAGTAATCCCATTATGGTGAAAGCCCTCATGGGAAGAAGATTTGAAAATAAAATGGTTAGGTATTTGAGAAATCCTAGCAGTGTGGTTAAGGAACCCAAGTTTGGATGAGGAATAATGTAATGAAGATCAATGAATTTGTAGTGAGACTATTCTAGATGGATCGTACATCTCGTGTCATTTCTGGTGATATGTGGTATGTCCCATAGTTCCTCATGGTTGGGGAGATAGGGCTTAGTGAATTTGGAGAACCCTCATGAGTTATCTAGAATCCCCTAGAAGATCAAAGAAGTCAAATTAGTCTAGAAGCTCCTAGAGGAAGTTGACTAGTCAAAGTGGTTGTAAATAGGAGTTAATAATGGGTTATGTTTTTGTAAAAATAAAATAATTAAAAATAAATTAGTTGCAACTAGAAGTGGTGAGTTTACTATTTATGGATAAAGTGGTTCTAAGTGGATAAAGTTTTTAGAAGTAGGTTATCCATAAAAGAAAGAAGTTGGTTAGAAGATAACCCCTAGAGGAAGCTACTTAGAGAGTATAAATAAGAGAGAAAGGGTATCTTATTGAGAAAACGTTTGAGAATATTGAATATCTATTATTTGGTGAAAAGGTTATTGTAGGTACCCATTGATACATCTTAAGTTATGCAAGTTTGAGGTAGAAAAGGAAGGTTGACAACAAAAGTTTCGGAGCTTCAGAGAAAACCCTAGTTTTTGAAGCATACATAGGCTGCAGTGGAGGAGGTCACATACATACGTGGGATGGTGTGGCTGAGGTAGCATACATACACGGGTTGTAGAAGGATAGGGCATGTACAACAAAAAAGTTCATGAAAAATTGAGTAGATGTTGGTGCCATGTCCTTGAAGTCTAAAGCAAGTTCCCAGGTCAACATTCTATAGGTTCATATCATCTATAGAGGTTCTGGTATGGTTATATGTTTTTTTTCGATTCTTAGACCTACTTATGGTATGGTGAATGCTTAAAGCATTCTTGGTATGGTTGTTGTGAGATCTGGATATGGTATGTGTTGGTTGGTTTGATGTATGAGAAACATTCTTATGTATGGTAGAGTTCTGATATGGTTGAGAGATATCTATGTTATATGATGATGTATGGATGAGGGACATGCATAGGTTGTTGGATATGCATCATTGATGACATGGTATAGATGGCACAGGTTGGCTGCAATGATAGGTTGCAAGTGGATGTGACTGAGGAAACAAAGTTTCAGAGTTGTAGAAAATTAGTAACCCTAATTTTCTAAAAGTATATGCAAGCTAACAGAGGGAAGGTCGCATACATATTTGTTTTGCATTATAGATAGGTCACATACATACGTGTGTTGCAATATAGATAGGTCACATATATTTTGATACATTTGATAGACTGTTTTTCTATCTACAAGCTGTGTCTTGTACTTCAGGGTTGGATTCCTCACATTTCATTTGGTGTGGAGATATGCAAGCTTGGTATTGTATTGAGAGTTGGTTCTCTTTTAGTTGGTGCTGATAAAACCCAGATATTGTACTTTCCTATAACACATAATACATAAATCTTACACATATATCTGGTGTTCTTTGTGTTTATTATGGTGATGGTTTATAGTTCTCTATTATTGATGAATGTTGTTGATACATATAAGTATCTAAGTATGAATGAATAATATTTTTGAAGTGGTTTCTAACTAAAGTTTTGAAAGAAGTGTAAAAAGATCCCTACACTAATTCACATCCCCCCTCTCAGTGTGAATGGTGTGTCCAACACACCAACTAGTTTGGAATACACATAGAGATCAACTTTTATTCTTGAGAAACCAAGTTCCAATACAAAAGTATGAAACCTATGATGACACATTATTAGAGATTTTTTTTCTCCATATAATGATTCTTCATCTTGCAAACCAACTCCTTCTTTCCCTTTGTTTCAAAACCTTATGTTTGTATCATGTAGATTTATTCTTGAAGATCCCCATGTAGGAATGTTTTATTCACATCCATATTTTCTACTTCAATATCAAAAGTAGTAGTGATAGAAAAAAAAATATAATAGAAGTTAATTTAGAAACAAGAGAAAAAATATCACCAACATCAATTCCCTCCACCTAGGAATATCCCTTTTCCAATAGGTGATATTTATAATTCTCTACTTTTCCTTATACATTTAACTTATTCTTAAACAACAATTTTCTACCAATAGGTTTTATTGTAACTTGCAAATCAACTAGATCCCAAGCCTCGTTTTTACCTAAGGTGTCCATTTCTTCAAAATTGGCCTTCTTCCATAGTTTCCTATCATTTGAATCCACTATATCCTTAACAGTTTTAGGACCATCATCAGTAAAAGGTATAAAAAAAACTAGAAAAAATTAGGTGGGGTATACCTTTATGGTTTCCTTCTTTACCAAACTAATCTCCTCAAGACTAGTGTTATAGGTTCTTCCTATTATAGTTCATCTTCTTTTATTGAACAATACTCATAACTCTCCAACTCAAAATCTATTTTCTTTTCTTCTTCTTCCCTTGGTTGGAATTCTTGTTTAGAAATAGTTTTAACCTATCTAAATACTACATCTCCATTATAAGAAATCTTCTATGTTACTAGGTTCAAAAGTTTATAAAATTTTATACCATATTTATAACCAGTAAAGATACATTTTCCTACTATATAATCTAAGTTAATCCTATTTTCCCTTAGAACATGCACATAAGAATCACAACCAAAAAATCTGAGATGTTTAAGAGAGTTTTGTTTTTTGTAATTCCATGTCTCATGCAGAGTTTTATCAACTAGCACTAACTTGGGTGATCACTTTACCAGATAACATGTAGAATCCACTGCCTTTGCTGGGAATTCCTATGATAACCCTACACCACTAAGCATACTTCTTGTATTTTCCATCAACATCCTATTCATTCTTTTTTCAACTTCATTCTATAGAAGTGTTTATGGAGTAGTGACTCCTTTCCATTTCACACTTCTTACAAGACTACTTGAATACATTTCCACAAATCTCTCCACCACTGTTTGTCCTCAACACCTTTATTTTCTTCTTTGTCTTGTTATCAACAAGATCCCTAAACTCTTTGAATTTACCAAAAATCGTAGATTTATTTTAGAGAAAATAGATACAGTGTTCCTTAAAAAATCATCTACGAATGAAACATAATACATATATTTACCTAGTGATAGAATAGACATAGGTCCAAACACATCAATGTGTATCAACTCCAATATTTCTTTTGATCTTGTAGCACAAAAAGGGAATCTTATTCGATTATTTTTTCCACATATACAACATTTACATAGATGGAAATCTAATGAGAAATCAAGCATACCTTATGTTATCACATAAATTTGTTTAAGGGTTGCAAGGCGACCCAGTCCTTTGCTTGCGCAGGTATCATCCTTGTGCTCAAAGCGCAACTTTCAGAACAGTCTATTTTGGGCTTGAAACATAAGAAACATGCAAGTTTAATCTTTCAGTGACGAAGATTCTAGGAGAAGTTCATATCAGCAGCTCACGGGAATTCATAATTTCAAAGTTGCACAAAGTATAGTGCCATTGAAAACCCTGAAGCCCGAAGCGAGCATGAGTTGTATATCTTAAATGGGACACGTGGAGGAAGATCCCTAACTTCAAAATTTAGCACTCTGAAGGATTGTGGGAGTTAAGAATTGAGAAGTCTTGAAGAGATGAGGTGTCAAAGGGCCGAAGTCCCGAAGAGCCAAAGTACAAAATTCATGAAGCACCAAAGTTCTGAAGCCGTCAAAGTGTCGAAGTCCCAAAGAGCGGAAGTGTCGAAGCCGTAGAAGTGTCGAATTCCCAAAATGGAAAAGTGCCAAAGTGTCAGAGTCCCGAAGTGTCGAAGTGACGGAGTACCTGAAGAGCTGAAGTGTCCAAGCCCCGAAGTGCCGAAGCATTGAAGAACCGAAGTCTCCAAAGTGTCGAAGTGTCGAAGTCCCGAATAGTCGAAGCCTTGGAGTGTCGAAGCGCTGAAGAGCCAAAGCCCTAGATTTAAAGATAAAGTGCCACACGTCCTTTCAGATCATACAAACATTATTTACTTCGGGAATCCGGACTTTGGGAGTTTCAACATATCGACTCCTAGTTTCATCCAAAACGTTTTCTCCCAGAGTTAAGAATCAAGCACCACACATCCTTTCAGATCGGATGAACATTATTTACTTTAGGAATTCGAGCTTTGGGAGTTTTAGCATCTCGACTTCTGGTTTCATTCGGAGCATTTTCTCCCAAAGTTAAGAATCAATCGTCATGTGTCCTCCTCAAATCGGCGGTCGTCTTTCACTTCAGAGCTTCAACATTTGTTTCAGGTTTCCATGTCACTCCGAGCCCATACTTATGCCATCTCTACATGTAGACCCCTCTCGATCTCCAAAGTCCAAAGTACATGGCAGCCATCAGTGCAAACATGGGGCACCCTTATCATTCATGACACGTGGCATCCATCGGACGCTAACACATGGCACTCGTTTCAACAATTTTCAGACGTGTCTTCAACCTATTTTTGAGTGACACATGTCACCCCTCCATCTGTGATATATCAACATAGTGACATCAGGCCTCCATGTTAGATCATCCTCCAGGAGGAGTTATTGTTCAGTCCCAAAAGAAGCGCCCCACCCCAAAGCACAGTTTTAATAGATCCTAAAGTTGGCAGACGGATAAAATCCAACGGTGGCAC
>JZKD02S2360327.1:304009-325252 GCA_000966675.3 Picea glauca
TACTTAGCCTGTTGTTACAACCCAATGCCAGGTGCGACAAGGTACAATGACACTGAGTCTAGATTTGCAGATAGTGTGGGTATTGATTTCCTAGGGAATTCTCTATTTTCACCCTAGAATCCTCCACTATCGACTCCCTTGGTACAGACTAGGGCCTATGCTCATGCTCAGTGGAATTCTCTTCGACACACAGAGCTCCTCTTGCTAGTATTGTTTTGCCAACTCTATCACCCCGACCCTTCTCTCCTCTTAGTCCTTCGGTGGAAGCTACAAACTCAACAAAGTGTCATGCCCAACACCTCGTCTTCATCACAGGATGCTCATGGTTCCTGCAATTCCTAGATGCACATGTGATACCTCCCGTCTGGGGTGGGCAGGTCATGGTGGTAGAGCGACTGATGCTCATCTTCAACCTATCATTGTCAGTCGATAGGGATACAATCGTTTGGTCTCGAGCTCAATCCAACAACTGCTAGATTAATGAGAAGAGGAAATGACTAGCTTCCATCCAACTACTCAATGACCCAAAGACGATGAAGGATCTATTGGGCAGTTAAAAATCTTCTAGCTTGATCCCTTCTCAGTATTTCGGGTATGTTTGATCAGAGTCCCTCCAATTCCCCACGTTCTCCTAGAGTCCATTCACCGTCCTCAGATGACCAACACAACTGTCTAGCCCCTTCAGATCCTAAAGGAAAGCAGTCAACAAAGGCTCATTCAAGCAGGCAGGGTGCCCAAGCTAGTGAAGTTCAGAATTCCCCCCCATGCAGAAAGTCCAACACAACAATTTGCCTCCCCCATCCTCCTTCACCAAAATCATGGGATTGCCCACCAAGGAAGCACACTTTAGCTCCACCAGCTCCTATAGAGACAATGACTTCGTTGGATGCCTAGTGATTGAAGAAATCCCCCGTGGGGGTCTACTTGGTTAATTTTCTTGCTCTTGTCAACTTTCAGGTCTTTTACTTTTATTTAGTTCTATTTTTTAAGACAATATTAAGTACTGCAAAGACTCCTGGTTTCATTTTTGATATCCTGGTTTCCCTCTATGGTTAGAACATTTTTCTAAGTTTTTCTCACCTGGTTTCCCAGTAAGGGCAGGCTCGGTCTTTAGAACTTTTAGTCTTTCTCTCTAGATGACTCTTTCACCTCCCTCTCAATTCATCCCAATTCTCTTGAATGTACTACTACTGTATTTTTAATGAAATAATTCAGGAATTTACAAAAAAAAAATGTATTCGACAATGAAAATATTTATGTTATTACAAATGCTTATACTTATGAAGACATGAATGACAAATATTTGGAGATGTTGTGTAACCCATTTTAAAGCTATGAATGATGTAAATTAAATGTGATTATAAATTAAGTGCAGATTTGGGGTTTTTTAAATGCAAAATCTAGTTCCAAATGTGCAATATTGAATTACAAAATTGCAAAATTAGATTCAACATTTACATTTCCAAAATTGAAATTTGTGGAATTAAAATTTCTAAAATGCAACATTCAATTCTAAATATGCTAATATTAGATTCCAAAAATACAAAATCAATTTTTGAAAATAAAAATATCAAATTCAATTTTAGAATTTTGAAATTCAATATTAACACATTTAGAATCAGATATCACACTTTAAAAGTCCCTACTTTAAATTTTTAAAACATTAATTTTTACATATCTTAATCAAAATTTAATAAAATTAAAATTTTATCAAAAACCAATTTAATATATACTAAAATACTACCAAAATTCTTTATATGCATTCTTGATATGGATTGCATAAACATGCATGATCGACTTTTGGAAGTACATCATTAATATCGAATGGGCACTAATTATTCTCTAAACATAAAACTTATTTATAAGGATCTATTGGTGAGAACGGAGGGTGGTCAAATGTGCTTATGTAATATTTGCCATACTAATAGATGAGTCAAAAGTGCGAACCACTTACAATATTTTATATTTTAATTTATTATCGACTATTTCTTCATACGTTTATACCACATTATTTTTAAACATAGTTATGTATGTATTATTAAATTATTTTTTATATTAATATTTTTTTTTAATTTACATTATATTATATATTTTAATTTTAAAAGAATTTTATAACTTAGAATTTTAAAATAAAAGGAAATACGTCTTATCTTATTTTTTCTTATAGAGATAAGTCTTTCCTCATCGAGAACACAATTATGACTAGATACTTAATGTATAAGAACATGTTAAAAAACATGAAAGACAAGAGGTTTTTTAAACTTTCTTCAAACTTTAGTTGTAACCAACTTCAACTCAAGCGCAGATGGTATAAAGATGGATAGTCTTGGTTAAGTCACTGTGGAATCATGGAAGAGACCATTTTGCAGAATAAAGATACTATTAAAAATATTATTAAATCAAAATTTAAGGAGAAAATGTGGTGTGATAAAGAGTTAGAGGAAAAAAGAAAATTAAGGTATTATAAGGAGGTAATCAACCTCATCTAGAAGATCAAAATTTTCTCTATCTTTTGACAAGCGTAAAGAAAAAAATATGCATTGCTAAGGTAAGAACAAATTCTCATGAGCTCTAGAGTGAAACTAGGCGTTGGTCAATTCCTAAAATGTCTTGGGATGAAAGAGTGTGTCACATTTGTGACACTAAGAGAGGTGAAGATGAAAAGCACTTTCTCTTAAATTGTCTAGCCTATACTTAGATTATATCTCAATTTCAAAATATTTGTCACACTACCAACTTTTCTAATTTTTTAACTCAACAAAATTATGGTAATCTTGGAAAGCTTATCTTCATATTTTTCGAACACAAAAACAAAATTGTAAAGAATTACAAATAAATATTTTCTTAAGATTTAATAAACCAATTCAATCTTAATAAACATTAATCATCATCATCATATAAAAATATAATTATTATTTTTTTATTAATTACTTTTTATTTCTTAATAAATTTTATTATTTAAATAAAATAAAACATTTTTAAATTATAAATTTAAAATCTTATTACCATTTTTTAATCAAAACCTCATTATGTGATAATCTCATTAGAAATTTCACATTACTCAACACCCCAAGAAAAAAAATGTTCACCTTAAATACGTCATGGTCCATGTTTCACAACCAAGCATCAATTGGATATTATACTATGGTTAAGGTAGAATCAACGTGGATTGTTATTATGATGAAATAGAATGGATGCCATGGTGTGACATTTGGGCATCTCCTCTCATGTGAGATCTTAGCATTTTGATAACAATGTTGTGATATAAGTGACATTTTGTCATTTCTTCTCATGTGACATTTTACCATCTTCACAAGAGGTTAATGAAGGTGTGATATCTTGTCTTCTCTTTTAATGTGACATCTTGGTATCTTGATGAGAGGTGAACAACAATGTGACATATTGGTATCAGTGTGATATATTGTGTGAGATATTGGCATCTTGATAAAAGGTGAACAACAATGTGACATGACATCTTGGCATATTTTCTCATGTGACATTTTGGCATCTTGACAAGATGGTGTGATATTTTGACATTAGATGCCATGAATGTTGTGAAGTGGAATTGGCATCTTGATAAAAGGTGAACAACAATGTGACATGACATCATGGCATATTTTCTCATGTGACATTTTGGTATCTTGACAAGATGGTGTGATATTTTGACATTAGATGCCATGAATGTTGTGAAGTGGAAATGAGTGTTTTGGATATGTGAATGTTATTTAATCGGACAAGGTTGCAAGAGCTATCATAAGTAAATGTTATTTATTTTTTGAGTGATACTTATGTAAATGAATATAATAAATATCAATTCTTTCTTGTCGAGATAGTGGATGTAAAATATTGATACATTTAAAACAATGTTGTGTGTGAATGAAAATAAAAATTTGTTGGTAAAATTATTGGTTTATTTTAATTTACGAAGAGGTTAGTGATTATTTGTATTATTAATGATGGAAAATGGCATCTTACCATAACAATGATGTGGTACGACATTAATATTTTATGATATTAACATTATAGAGGTTGTGGAACATTATTCATGTGGAAGTGGATAGTGTATGTCACCTATCTTCATTCTTTATACACTTGCCATTAACTTGTTTTCTTGCATAATATATGATGAATATGATTTGTTTTTAATCATCAATTTTATTATGAATGTAAGTGATATTTTTTTTATGTAGTATTTTATTAATACCACTTAATTTATAAGTAATTAACCTAAGCCAAACTAACAAACCCATTTCCTCTTGTTAACCAAATCTACAAGTTAAGATGTTCTTAGGATGGGTGGTGCCTCACAAGGTATTCATGAAGTTTTCCATCAACGTGAGAGAAAAACAACATAAAAAAAAAAAAAAAAATGTTGGACATAGTTATTTAGTTTGATTTGTTTGGTTTTTTAGTTTGAATGTTTAACCTTCTTATATCATAAATTCATGTGTTAATCATGCTCAAATTCTCACTACTCTTAAAATCTCGTAGAGATATGAGATTTGTAGAGATATGAGATATGTATTCATTGTGGTTCATAAATGCATTATTATGCATTATTATGTAGTGCATAAATTTATAAAAAAAGTTGCACTAATAACATTATTTTTAGAAAATGAAAAATTGTGAAATTACAAATAAAATTGAAAAACTAAAAATATGAAAATTTAAATTAAGATATAGATTTTTTTTTACCTAATCTCATTTATAGTATAAAAGGTATAGTTAATTTAAGGAAAATTTGAAAATTTCATAAATAAACTAATATCACTAAGTTTTATGAATATCGATAAAGTTATTAACTAATTAATCTCGACCCAAACGAACTATAGTTATGTTTTACTTGTCCTGGATTTCTTCACCATTAATGTGTATTTATTGTTTATTGTTTTCATTGGCTTAGTGACCCTTTGGGTCTCGGCCCCCCTCTTCTATTTATTACTACTCTAGGAAACTGAACTCTTGTCAATCCTTTTATTGGTGAGAGTTTAGTGTATTACAGGTGGTCATTCATGGGAACCTTCCACTGTAACGAAGTGGAAAGAAACGTCATGGAACTTATGAGCGTCGATGACAAGGTGTCTTGGGATCAAGTGGGAATTTATGCTAAGGCAGGCGGCTTGGGGATTGGGTCCAAGGTTTTACCACCTAACACATTTACGTCGTCCTTTACTATAGGGTTCCAACTTCCCTGGTATACTTTCGACTAATCATTCATCCAACTCCCTGGTAGCGCCTGTTGCAACTTTTTTTCCTAGCAATCCTATGTTTGGCCCACAGTCCGTTAGTGTCCCCCCAACTGTTTCTAAAGGGGTTCTTTCCCGGGAGGGACATAGAACTTCCCACAGATAATCGCATCCTAATACCATTTGGCGAAAGGATTGGAAAGAGAATAGGAAGACAAAATGAATGGTATTAGGATCAAATGTGGATTTAGAAGAAACATGTAGGATGGCCCTCTGCAGGCTGGTGGGTAGAATTTCCTATAGATACCTCAGTATGGACCCTGTGGAGGAATGGGTTGAAAAAACTAGTTGTCTCTCTTGGGTTACGAACCAAAAGTTCTCTATCCTACCAACAGGTGGCTAGGTTTTTTGTGCAGGTTTCCGGAGGATGCGACCCTTTTACTAAGCTCTATTTGGGTTTTTGGTGGAAGCAACCTGATGCTCAAATGTTGGTGGGTTGATTTTAACCCAACAACTGAGCATTTCCAACTCCGACATCTCTGGGTACTTCTACCCGGTCTTCCGTTACATTTGTGGAATGGAGGGGCCCTGCGGGCTATTGGTGATACTCTTGGTAAATTCATTTTTATGGAGTCTAACTTACTTATTGACTCAGCGCGGAAGATGGGAAGAATACTAGTGGATATGGATATCCACTGTGGGCTACCTGAGTCCATTGATATAGAATGACGTGGATGAAGAATAGTCCAGTCGATTGATTATCTTGGGATACCTTTCTGGTGCAACATTTTCTACCAAACGAGTCATCTTCATCGTGACTGTGTTGGTAAGGAAGCTGACGAAATATCTGAGAATACTGAACTTCAAAGGGACCCACCCGACTATATGGATGAAGCAGATTCTCTGGGGTGCGATAATCTTCATACTGGAGATACCTCATTACAATAACAGGAGTTTCGGTTGACGGTAACTGGTAAGTTACAAAGTCTATGCCCCTCTTTATTTTCATCTTTGTCTCATTGGGAGAAGGAGGCATTAAATAATTATAATTGGCTTCTTTCCACAACTACTTTTTTCACAAAGTCCTGATAAGGATAAGGATCATATAGACCCTTTACCACCGAGTTCTTTTAGATGTCTTATTCCTGGTTCTCCCATGGTCATTCCTACTATCAGCTTTCCTCCTATGGCGTTGACCTCTGGGGTCTCCCAGCCTTCGGTTGTTTCCCAAATTTTTACCTAGTCACAACCCCTTTCATCAGAGAGGCCTTTATGGTTCCCTTCTCCAACTTTGGACCCTCAATTAAACTCTCCGATAGAATCGGGTTTCAGAGAGGCTGAGGAGGAAGACTCAACTCTCAATGTTGTTCTTGATTCTTTGATACCCTATATCAGAGACACAAATGATAATTTTTTGTTGCCAACCTACCTAGGCAAAGCCATCCTTGAACCCACACTGGGCAAGGGTTCCTCAACTCCTCTCAGGATTCCAGGAGTGGAGGGTAAGGAATTTTCATGGTCTCGGGGAATTGACATTTAACATATTCCCATAAAGACGAGAAGTTTATGGAAAAAACTAGTGGGTCTCTCTAAACAGTCCGATGACACAGTCCTATCCTCCACTGATATTTGGGATATTAGAGAAATGAAAGACCTGGCGCGGGATACATGATGCTATTTCTCTCATTAAATATTAGAGGGATAGGAGGCACCCTCAAAGCTTCCTCAGTTCGTAGGCTCTTGGATCGTACTCGCCCTGACATTGTCTTTTTTCAAGAGACCCTTTCTCTTGAGAAGAAGGCAAGAGACTTTATGCACCATCTCCATCCCACATGGGTTTCTAGTGTTGTTAATTCAGCTGGCAATTCGGGTGGTTTACTGGTGACATGGGACCCTAATTTGTATGATATAGTTCATTTTCTTACAATCAGAGGTATTTTGTTAACAAGCAAGTGTGTTATCAACCAAAAGGAGATCACTCTACTAAATGTTTATGGGCCGTGTCTAGATCAAAAAAAATTCTAGACCTCGTTGGCAGATAGTGCCATCTTATCCATCAACAATTTGATTATTTATGGCGACCTAAATATCATTATATCCTTGGATGAGAATTGAGGTGGCTCCTTCACTCCTGGTTTGACAGAGGATTACTACAAAGATTTATTTCTTTCAAAGAAGATTATCGATGTTAAGTTGATCAAAGTGGTTCCTACGTGGCAGAATGGACGGTCTGGTGAAAAAGCCATAGCGAGATGTCTTGACAGGTGTATGGTTTCAGAAGGTTTATTGGTGACAGTTGGATTGTCCAAGTCATGGGTGGAATATCCTTATATCTCAGATCATGCCCCCATCCTATTACAACTGGAAATTCCCCCTATATACAAGGCACACCCTTTTAAATTAAATACTAGTTGGTTGTAGGACAATGATTATGTGGCATTGGTTCATAAAGTTTGGGAAGATCCATGTTTTCTCATGGAAGGTGATAAGCAATACATACTAGTTTGGAAGTTAAAGGAACTAAAGTGTCAAACATAAATATGGGTTAAAGAAGTAAAGGCGAGAGAGAAGGCACTTTGGGAGAACCTGGAAGCTGAGATAAAAGAGAATTTGATGAAAATAATCAGGGATCCCACAAGGAGAGAGGAGGATCATCTTCTTCGGGAGATGGAATGTAAAAGGAACAAAATATTACGCGAGGAGGGGGAGTCTTGGAGAATTCGTGGCAGGGCGATTTGGATCAGAAGTGGCGACAATAATACTAAATTTTTCCATAAGGTGGTCAGTCACAACAAGAATAAGAAACATGTTTGGGAAATCAAGGATGGAAATGGAATCCTTCTTACTGATCAAGGAGCGATAAGGGCAGAAGTGGTTGGCTACTATAAGAATTTATTTGAATCCCAGTCAAAAATTAATATAATCGATCAAATCAATATTTCTATCCTTTATCCCAGGATGGTTAGTGAGGAGGAAGTGGCCCCCCTATACAACCCTGTCACATTGGAGGAATTAAAATATGTGCAGCTACACTTCAAAAAAGAGAAGAGACCGGACCTATATGGGTGGATAACAAAATTCTTTACTTTCTTTTTTGATCTGGTAGGGGAAGACCTCCTTGACATGGTGGAGGATTCGAGGAGGAAAGATTCCCACAAGAAACTAGCAGTGTCCATAATTTGGCATAGTCTCATTAGTAATATTAAATTTATTCTTCACTGGCTGAGTTAGTGCCCATGCTCAGGTCATTTAATCACTATAAGTAGGGACCGAATAATTGGAATGGGAGACAGGTCATTTCTCTCGGAGCTGCTGATATCTCACCTAAATGATAATRGAATTTTAGTTCTAGAACAAGTAAAAKATCCCAACAGTGCGGACTCCATATTCTAAAACTACAGTCCATTATGGGGGTTTATCGRAGACAAAATTAATTCCTTTAAAGGAGCTCCTTCCTTWTTCCTTTGTGGAGCTGGCGACTAGATTTGAATATCTAGGCTACTACTTAAATACTGGGGCCACAAAGAATGAATATTGGTTATGGCTAGTGATCAAGATGGAAAAAAAAATCAGCCTTTGGTGTARTAAGTGGMTTTCTTTAGGTGGTYGTTTTGTATTGRTGAAAGYGGTGTTGGAAAGAMAACATGTTTATTGGATGTCTCTGGAKATCATCTTGTGCTYGATCYTAAATAAAATTCGAAAGTTGATGTTTGATTTTCTCYAGAGTGGGAACAAGACTAATCAATAGTTCCACCTCTAACRATGGGACATTCTGTCCAGRCCCAAGAAGTGTGGAGGATGGGGTCTCTGAAACCTCCCACTTTTTAACTCAGCTTTACTAGTAAATACTCTTTGGAGAGTATTGACAYAGAATGGTTTATGGCACAGAGTTTTAATGGATAAATACTTATATAATTCAACTGTGATCAATTGGTTTAGACAAGATTCCCACACGAAACTAGCAGTGTCCATAATTTGGCATAGTCTCATTAGTAATATTAAATTGATTCTTCACTGGCTAAGTTAGTGCCTAGGCTCAGGTCATTTAATCACTATAAGTAGGGACCGAATAATTGGAATGGGAGACAGGTCATTTCTCTCAGAGCTGCTGATATCTCACCTAAATGATAATAGAATTTTAGTTCTAGAACAAGTAAAAGATCCCAACAGTGCGGAATCCATATTAGAGGCTTGGATTAGCATTGAGTTTCTGGGTATTAGTAGAAGAGTAGCAATAGAGTGGGAGAAGTATCGAAGGATGCTCTTGGGCACGAGCATTACCATCCAGGATTCAACAGAAACCCTTGTATGGACTGGGGGGGATTCATCTAGGAATATGACAGTAAAGAACGTGTATAATGCACTCATTTCAATGTTGGACTACCCGATCAGAGGAGGATGGAAGTTAAACTTGTGGAAGTGGAACATCCAATTAAAAATTAAACTGTTTGTCTAGTTGGTTGGCCATAATAAGGTGTTGACCTGGGATACTCTACAAAAAAAAGGATGGGAGGGTCTGGGGGTATTCTATATCTATAAGCTCAATGTTGAAGACATCAACCACTTTCTCATCCGCTGCACCTTCACAAAGGCAATCTGGGCTAGATTAAACACTCTCTATCAATTAAAAATAAACTAGGAAGGCACTACAATATCTGATTGATTTTCCACCTAGTCAAAGGATAAAACAGTTCCAATCGGTCTGGCGACTCTCACTTATTGGCATTTATGGATAGAGAGGAAAAAATATTTATTTGAGGAGAGGCTCCCCTCACTTCTGGCAATGGTCCACATGATTTCTGGGTCTTTTTCTTGGCGCCCTCCTTCCATTAAATATGTTCCCAACCAGGTGTGCTCAATTACTCACAAAAATGGCTTTTCAATTGCATGCTTTGATGGAGCGGCTTTATCCAATGGTAGTTTTTGTGGAGCTGGAATTATCATCAAAAATCTAGGATCGAATATTATTAAATGGCATATCAATTGCAGGCCTAGCACAAATACAAAGGCGGAGCTCATGGGCTTATGGGCTACCCTTACTCTGGCTACCCTATGGCTATCCAAAAAATCCAGATACTGGGGGATTCAAAGGTAATTATAGATTGGATAAATCACAAAGGTAATCTTCAGGCGGTGGACATCGAAGGCTAGAAGAAAAAGACTAGGGATCTTGCAATGTATTTCCAGGATATCAGCTTTCATCATATTTTTAGGGTTTTCAATAAATAGGCCGATATATTATCAAAAAGGGCACTTTAGGAACCATAAGGTAGATTATCCTTCTATCAATGGAGTAATGGGGTTGATGGTCCTCATACTCATTTAGACATCTTTGAAGTATCCTATGGGTGATGAGCTTTGTTTATTGTTCCAGTTTTGTAGAGGAATTTTCTCTTTTATGTCTGAGTTTTATTTCTCTTTATACTCTTTGTTTTTGTCTTTTTAAAGCGTAATAGTAGCTTGTCTAAAACACGGTACTGTTTTGTAATTCTCCAAACTAGGTGATCCTGATGTATATTTAAAAGATTAAATTTGATGATATAAATGAAATTATACCTTAATATAATTTCGAAATAATTTTCTATTGGAAAAAAAACCTCGACCCAAATTAACAAACCCTTTCTTTTAATCAACAAAATCTTAGATTTTGTTGATTAAAGATATTCGCTAAGTTTTCCATGAACATGTAGAGAAGGGAAACAACCCTTAAAAATAAAATGAGAATATTAAGCGTATTTGTTTTTATGAATGCAATCGAAGGGTCATGTGAGAAAATTAAAGAGTTGATCAATAAAAAATATGGATGGTTTATACATATAGGTTAAAATTTATATATATTTTAAAGTTTTCTTATGGCAGATTAATTTTTTAAATAAATTTTATTGTTATTTTGTGTTTTTTAATGATTACTATTTATCTTAAAAGGAGCTTGCAATTGTAATGTACAGTGAATTTATATAAAGTAAAGTAAATGTTTAATATCAAGGTTTTAAAAGGACTTAAAATTTCAAAGTGACTATCTATTATTTGAGTGGTTTGTACTAGTTGAGTAGTTGTTACATTTGTGGTAACATAATTGTAAAATTTGATAGTATAAAATCTAATAAATTGAGTTAATAATTAAATTATCTTATAAAATCTAATAAATTGAGTTAATAATTAAATTATCTTATAAAATGCATAATAAGACTTGGATTTAAAATAAAGTATATTTACTAGGGCTTCATGCTTGATGTTATTTAAAGGTTGAATTCCAATGCTGCATTTTCGTTTGTCATGTCTCTTCTCACTTGCTAGATCATTTATTCATCCTTGACTATTTTTCTAATAGAATCGATAGAAATCTTAGAGAGAGAAACCAAAGAATCTGAGCTCCTAGCAAGACCTAGAACTAATTCATAAAGTATGTTGAAGTCTTCTTCTAATTTCTCTATTTACTTGCTTTGATGAGCCACTGCTTATGATAACTTGACATTCTTATATCTCTCATATTCAATTTGACTTTTTGTTATATTTCTATAATGAGAAAGTTATAGATTCTCAATATGGTGCACACTACTCTTTTGAACTCAATGCAAGTTTGAAATTTCACAAGGGATACTGTTATGAACCAAGCACCTTGAAAATGACAAAAAGTCAATAATTACAGTCCACTTCGAGGGGGAGACCTATGTTTACAATATATCCAATTCACAAGAAAAAATATGATGATCCTTAGACAAGGTCTCCTTGGTATATATATATATATATATATGAGACAAAGGGTACAATTATAATGAAAGGGTACAATGAAATTTTCTAGCCGACCTACTAATATAACAAATGAACTAATAATGAATGCTTATTAGAGCCTTAACATAACCCCCTTCTTTAAAAAAAAAATTCCCTCAAAGCTTGTAATTGAGGGTGTTTCTGCATGAACTGCTCATTTTTCCATGTAGCTTCTTCTAGTCTCATACGCTTCCACTTGATTAGGTACTCCATAATGGTTCTATTCCAAAGAGATAGATAACATTGATCGGTAACTTTTTCTAGTTCAAGAATCAACTTCCCTTCTTCATCTAATTCTAGAAGTTCTATTTTCACTTGCATAGTTTGTCCCAAAACCGTTTTTAGGAAAGATACATGAAAAACCTTATGAATGTGAGAAGAAGGAAAATCTAACTCATACACCACTTGTCCAATCCTGTGAATAATCTTGTAGGGTCCATAAAATTTTGGATTTAATTTATTATTCTTATTTTTCTTGAATGTGTATTGCATATAAGGTTGAAGTCTCAAAAATACCCAACCACCCTCCTCAAATTGTCTTTCACTTAGATGTTGATCTACTTTTTGTTTCATCCTGTTTTGGACCATTTGAAGGTTTTCCTTAAGAATTATCAAACGTTCTTTAGTATTCTCCATATGTGAATATTTTTCCTATACTTTGGACTTATCTTGCAAAACGTATGAGATACTAGGAGTTGGATATCCATAAAGGGCCTCAAATGGGGACATTTTAGTGTATGTTGGATATGTAGTATCGTGTCACCCTTTTGCCAAAGGAATCCACTACATTCATTGAGATTGCTTGTCTAAATAATAACATCATAGATAATCCTCTAAAACTTTGTTAATAGTTTATGTTTGACCATCTATTTGTGGATGATATGTTGAACTCATATCTAGTGTTGTTCCACTCATCTTCCATAATTCTTTCCAAAACTTTCCCGTGAATTTTGGATCTTTGTCACTTACTATTACTTTCGGAAGATTATGAAGTTTATGAATTTCCTTAATGAACACTTCTACCACTTAGCTTGTTGTATATGTACTTTGAATTCCACAAAAATGTGCATATTCTGTGAGTCTCTCAACGACCACAAAAATGGTATCCTTACCTTCATATTTTGGTAACCCTATCATGAAATCCATTGACATCTCCTCCCATATTTGATTAGGTATGTATAATGGATGAAGTGACCCTAGAGATTTTATTGTATCTTCTTTATTTATTTGGAAAACATAACATTCTCTTGCAAAGTTTTGAATATATTTCTTCATTCCTTCCCAAGAGAAATCCGCTTTGATCCTTTGATATGTTTTAAGGAACCCTACATGTCATGTCATCAGAGAGTCATGGGACTCCCTTAATATTTTTTTCTTCAACTTTGATTTAGGAAATAAAAATATTCTACCCTTGTACAAAAGTATATCTCCCTTCCACTACCAATGTTCCATAGAGTTCATCCCTTCCTTTATACATTGTAGTTTTTGTTTAATATTGTTGTCATTTTTCCATTCATGGCGAGCTTCTTCCATCCACACAAGAATATAATATGTAATAGAATATAAGATTGAGACTTATATCTAGAAAGAGTGTTTGCTACTACATTGTCCTTCCTCTTTTTGTAGATTGTTTCAAAATCAAACCCTTTAATTTTTGCTTCCATTTTTTTTTTTATCTTTTGATGACAATCTTTTCTTCAAAAGTACTTTAGGATATCATGGTCTATATTGACTTTAAAGTCTCTCCCAATGCGATATTGTCACCATTTTTTATTGCATGTAAAATTACTTCCATTTCTTTTTCATATGTAGATTTCACCAAATCTTTTCCCTTGAATTATTTGTTTCAAAATACAATGGTCTCCCTTCTTGTGTCAATACTTCTCCCATTCCTAGTCTTGATGCATCACACTCCACTATGAATTTTTTACCAAAACTAGGTGTTTCCAATACTGTTGTAGAATACATGGAATCCTTTAATAGAGATAATTCCAAAGTAGTCTTATCATTCCATAGGAAATCATTTTTATTTAAGAGAGATGTGAGTGGGCATGCAATGTGTGCATAATTCTTAACAAATTTTCAATAATATATTGTAAGACCCAAAAATCCTCTAAGACTCTTGATGTTATTAAGAGAAGGGCATTTTTAAATAGGTTATATCATTTGAGGGTCCACCTTAACTCCTTCCCTTGAAATAATATGACCCAAATATTCTTCTTCTTGTTTCCCAAAAGAACATTTGGATCTTTTTACATACAATTGATTGTTCTTAAGAATTCACAAGACTTGATCCACATGTTTAATGTGGTATTCCCATGATTTTTTATAGATAAGTATATCATCAAACAAAACCAACACAAACTTTATAATATGAGGTCAAAAAAAATTGTTCATAAGACTTTGAAAAGTAAAAGGAGCATTAGTCAACCCAAGAGGCATGGCCAAGAACTCATAGTGCCCATCATGAGTTCTAATTTATTTTTGGAAATGTCATATTTTCTTAATCTAATATGGTAGTGTCTTGATTTAATATCTATATTTGTAAAATAAGCCACTACATGAAGAACATTTAACAGATCATCAATATTTGTAATAGTGAATTTATCCTTTATGGTGATTTTGTTTAAATCTCTATAATCATGACACGTCCTCCGATAATTATTTTTTCTTCTCACCATCACTATTGGAGCTAAAAATAAATTCCTTCTTGGTTGAATAATACATGAATCCATCATATCTTGTATTATTTTCTCAATCTCCCATTTTTTGTTGATGAGGATATCTATAAGGCCTTTTATTAGGAGTACTTCCTAGTATTAGTTCGATTTGATGTTCATGATCTCTCGATGGAGGTATACCTTTAGGAATTTCTCGGCAGACCCTATATTTCTTTTCCAATGTGCATCTTTATTCCTTTGGAACATTTTCATCTTCATGCTTAACTTCCATAGTATACTAAATTTTAACCACAACTCCCTTGCTACCCTTTTTAGGAGCTTTTCCATTCTCTCAAAGATGATGAATTGAGAAGGTTCATATGTTAACCCTTTGAGTTCTTATTGAATTCCTTTCAATTCAAATCTCATGAATAATTCGTTATAGTTTGTAGAAATTGTACCCAATGTTCTCAACCAATGAATCCCTAGAAAAACATCTACACCTTCCATGGGAATGACATGCATTGAAATTTCTAAATTAATTATATTATCCCATACTTAGTTTAATGTTGTGGTATTTTCCCACACAATCAATACTCCCTCCATTAAGAACCAAAAATTGAAAATTTGTCATTGGATATACAAAACAATTGATGTGCTCTGCTAATATTTTATCATTGAAGTTATGGGTATTGCTCAAGTCAATAAGCAATATAATTTTTCGCTTCTTAATATAACCTACAATATTTAGGGTTTGAGGTGCTTACAACACTTCTAATGCATGAACAAATATTTCGCACATGTTTGAATCAATGTTGTGCACAATTCCAGCCTCTATTTCCTGCTCTTTTAAGTTGATAACTTATTCTGCATTTCTTTATGTATATTCCACCACTTCCTCTTCATCATTATTTTCCAAGGTGGAAAATTTGGTTTCTTGACATTTATTCTTCTTTGACCATTTATTGTTACTACCAAAGTATATTCCTTTTTCTCTTATTTCCTCCATATCCTTTTATGATATTCCACAAGAAATACATCATAAAATATAATGAGTCAAAATCTAAAAACATTTCCATATGAACTTCACTGTGCCAACTTAGGATTCTAAAAAATTTAGAGTCTGAAACTTCATCATGCCAACTCAAGATTTTGAAAATTTCATAGTCTGGAACTTCATTGAAAAAACATTACACTGAAAATTCCAAGATAATTGATTTCAGGATTAGTCATAAACCGTGTCTTCCATGGACTATATNTTGTCCAACACCATAAACTAAAATTTTGACCACCTATACTATGGAATTTCTCCTCAACCTCCAAAAAAATTTACTATTTGAAACTTCCCAAAAAATAAGTCATAGTGAAAATTCCAAGATGACTCATTTAAAACTGATCTCGGGATGAGTCAAAAACCTTATATTCCATAGGTTTTATCTCCGAAATTATAATGAAATAGAAATTGGAAATTTTAATGCACATATTTTGATATGTCTCATGAGTACCCTCCAAATGTGATGTCTAAAGTGTCCCAGAAACAACTTTATAGTGAAAATTCCATGAGGACTCGCTTGAAGAAGAAAAACCCTAGGATCGATGCTCTTGATACCAAATGTTATGAGTGCCTTGAAAATGATAAAAAGTAATCAACCTGTACCAATAACTCGTTCCAACATGTACCATACATCAACCTGTACCTCAACCTATACCATAAAAAAAATGTATCAACCATGCACCAAACCTGTACAAATAACCTGTCCAGACAACCTGTAATCAACCTATACCATAAACAAGTGCATCAACCATGCACCAATTTGTACCTCAACCTCTACCATCAACTAGTGCATCATCCATGCACCAAATATGTACCAATCATGCATCAAATACACATAAACTATGATTCATCAACTATACACCTCATGTATGTGCCAACTCATCAACTACTTGTCTCAACCATGTACCCAACATGTACCTCAACCAAAATCCCTCATCAATTTCATCATCCAAATATGATTTTTAACTCTATAATAGACCTGGTGTATATTATTACATACCTGAAAACCTTCCTTAACTTTAACAACAAGAGACTAGCATCTTCAACAAACTTTACTTTAGTCTCACATGACTAATTTTGGATTAGTCAACAACCCTAACTTGAAATAAGAATAACTATGTACCTGTAATGAATAAAGATCTAAAAATGGTACACAATATTCTTCAATGTATTTTATGCAATTCCTCCATATTTTACTACTTGGAACCTCTCAGAAAAAGGCGTTATAGCAAAAATGGCATACCTTGTTGAATTTTGGCTTATTCTAGAGAGAGAACTTGTAGAGCATGCTCCGCGTGGAATATTTATTGTATGGATCTTAAAATGGTACAAATAATACTAAAAATTGTACTCTAACCAATACATTTGGTCTTATTGAATTTGGATATGTTATGAATAAGTTATGGCATTTTTACCCGAAAAACTTGTTTTAGACTAGTTTCAGGACTAGCCCCAAACCTTATTTTCCACAGAGTATAATTCCAAAAATACAATGATCCACAAGCTGAAATTTTTATCACTGCTACTTGGATATGTTTTCTCAACGTCCTCCCAATTTCATGGTCTGAATCATTCTATAAAAAAAATTATTGTGAAAATGGTGAGATGACCTATAAATAGCATACCTTAGAAAGCATCATCAAAAGAATTTATCCTCCCTTGAATTTTGGCCTTCTTTACTTCACATTCCCTATGCAATTCGTCTTAGATATCCTTTTGTTACCTTAGTCACTTGTATATATTCAATATGCTCAAGTGTGATGAAAATGAGAGAGTCTTGCCTCTTATTTATACTTTCATGTAGCTTCCTCAACGGATTACCTTTTAACCATCTTAACCCACTTTCCTTATTTTAGGGTTAACCCACTTCTAATCACTTGTCCACTTAGTAATTTCTCCATTAAATTTATTATTTAAATAATTTCTTTTGTATCCACTTTGACTNTACCATTATATATCAAACAAACTTGGGTCCATTACCTAAACATTTTCGCTACTGGACTTTCTTCAAGGGTTGACATCAATGACAACCAACCCAATTAATCAACAATATCATCAACAGGGTCCCCCTTTGGCATTGACAAAAACACTCTGATGCAATACAGAAGTCATATCACTCATGCTCCCCCTTGAACCATGCCTCTATGCTCTCTCTCCAATCATTTCTCTCCTACATTTGATAAATCTCTCCCCCTTTGTCATTAATGGCAAAGGTATCTTTCCATCTGGGGATGCTCCCCATAACTGAACTATCCTTGGGGATACTCCCCATGACTGAACTCTTCCTAAAACTAATCTCCCAACCTGAACTGTCCTATTTATGGTGCTTCCTCTTATAAATCTAAGACATATAAGATAACAATTCAATAGAATTCATTTTGGAGTAGAAATTACTTCGAGTCTCTGGCGAAAATACTCAAAGGCTTCCCTTGGAAGTGGTTTTGTAAATATGTATGTCAGTTGTTCTTTTGTGCCCACATATTCAACTTTGATGTTCTTCTTTGCAAATTGTTCCCATAGAAAGTGGTAATTTATTGCAATGTGATTCGTCTTGGAGGGCATCACTGGGTTCTTTGATATATTTATGANTTTTGGATACCATAATCCAAACTCTTTTGTTCCTTTGAGATATCTGAAAATCCTCTTCACTGCTAATACATGTGATTCCTTTGGTGTTTCTTGAAATCTTGCCACCTGTCCAACTTCCTGCATTACATCTAGTATGGATGTTGTCACATATAGTAAGCTACCAATCATTGACCTATATTGTCTCTGGTCTATAGACTTTGAATCATCATCTTTGCTAAAATTGCAACAGGTTTGCATAGGAGCGGTAACCAGTTTGCAATCTTCCATTCCGGACCTCTTTAGCATTTATGTGATATACTTAGTTTGAGAAATAAAAATTCCTTGATTTCTTTGATGTATCTGAAGACCCAGAAAGAAGGATAGGTCTCTGAGTAATGAAATTTCAAATTCATTATGCATATCCTTTACAAATGTATGGTTTAACCTTGATGTAGAGGTTGTTGTCTGAACTTCCTTTTCTTGAACCCTTTTTCACCTTTTTCTTCTTCTTCATAAATTTGTTTCACTGACTCATTTTATTCTTCTTTTAATTCTTGTTCACTTGTTTCATCAATTGTTACATTAATGATTTCAACAACTTTGTTCAACCTCATATTGTAACACGTGTATGTTTTCCTTGTACTTGAGTAACCAACAAGTACTCCTTTCTCCACACGAGAGTCAAACTTTCCCATTCTTCCATCTTCTCTTTTGATGTAGCATTTTCTCTCAAATACTCTAAAGTTCTTCGCATTTGTTGGTTTTCCTTTCCATAGCTCGTAGGGATTTTTGTCATTGTTGTTTCTGAGCATTACTTTGTTTTGAATGTGAACTATTGTATGCATTTCATGTGTCCAGAAATATCTTTCGATTTGGAATACATTAGCATTGTTCGAACCATTTCCTATGTAATTTTCATCAATTATGATAATGTTCCTTTGTCTCTGAACCACTCTCTAAACCAATCTATGAATCCATTCTCTCATCCACTATCATGTATTTGTCCAAACTTGCTAAGTGTTCTTACAAATCCATATCTATCCATATTGTCCAAGTCTCTACTACACAATTGTCCATAATGTTGACCCATTTATTACTATACTATCATGAAGTCTTTTGTAACATCCCTGGCCCTCCAAGGACCGGGCGATGCTACCAACACAACTTCTACTTATCCTTTTAAGCTCTGAAGTAATGTTACTGTGGAATAACACTTATATAATATGCATTTAAATTAATATAAATGACTTAACACAGAGTAGCACCTAATTATTGCTAACATAAAAAATTAAGGTAATTAAAAACAATTCATATGCGCAACAGAATACATGATAATCCTATAAGAATAACAGGTATGCAAAACATAATATTAAGCAAAAACTAATACTTATCTTTGAAACTGTAGTAATTTCACCAACTGCGTGAAAACCTTCCACGAACCTCCCAGCCTTGGACCACGCTGCTCATCACTCTCAGCAGTAGGTCACCCCCAAGATGGGAATAAGCTCCACCGGATAGGGGAATTCTAGGCTAGGCAGGGTCAACATGAAGACACACAGTCATAGAAGAAGGATTCTCTCTTAGGAGCCACTTATGCCCAATGCTCACAGACTCTCGTTCCCCACATTCCTGTCCCACCCCAGGAGTATACACCTTCACTGTCACCTGGACAGTCCTTTGGATGATAAACCTCCCTTACCTTGGGCTTCAACAACAGACCAGACTGGAAGTCTCCAAGCTCTGTGGCAGCTACAGGACCCCTTCCAGGAGTACTCACTTCTTTCACACACTCTCTCACCTGGAGAGAGTCACCCATAGTTTTGAAAACCTAGTTCTCCAACCTCAACCACCTCTCTCACTTGGAGAGATTTTTGTATACACAGACCAGACAACCTGTTTCTTCAATTCCATTCCAGCACAAGGAGAACAACAGTAAGACTCAGCAGAGGACAAATGAAAGTAGCTAATTACACTTAGCCAAGGGACTATGTGACCACAATAGTCAGTAGTTAAAACACACCCAGCATGGACGATTATGATAGGCTCAAGGTTCACAGGACACACAAGAGACTCGACTTAGTCCACAAGTTTACCACTAGGTTTCACGGTTTTAGGTTTCATAACTACATGAGGTATGCATCCCTTAGACGTAGAGACACATGGTTCAAACAACCCATGGAAGACTGGAGGACCAACCCCCGAACTCAAGTGGTGTATGGAGGAATGAAGGATGAACCCCCAACATAGATTAATTCTATGGTTTTAACTGCATGCGCCCAGATCGACACCTATCTCTGTGGAGCTGCATGTTTCCCATATTGCACACGTTCCGCTTCTAGGAACTTAGGATAAAACATATACATTTCAGAGCTTCGAAATAATATTTAATTATTATTCCCAAGGACTTAAGCCCTTAAGATTAACCCCTCTTTCAACCTTTCAGCCCCCTCTCCCTTGTTGGCAAATGTTTACCAAGTAGTGTATGCTTGTCATTGATGGCAAGCTCAGGATGAATAACGTTGAAGAAAACGCGTGCAGCAAAGGCAAAGCTCAAGATACAGGAATTTGCAGAAGAGAAGGAAGACAAAGATCCACAACCACAGGATCTCATTCAAATTTCCCGAAAGAATGAGGGCCGTCAGATCAAACAGAAGTTGCGAGGGAGATAAGCCATCAGAGATTCGAGGATCGAGATTTCTATCTGCAAAGTTCATTCGACAACGAAAACCCCGAAATCGCGATATGCGATTTCGCGATTTGATCGTAGCCGTTAAATCAAGTAGGGATCTGGACCGTTCATTCATATGGACGTGTGGTAGCCAGGAGGCCTCATCGGAGTTTCCGGGATCGGGATTTCATAATGCAAAGAACACAATGCAACAAAAACCTCGATTTCGCGATATGCGAAATCCCGACTGAATCGGCACCGTCAGATCAATAAGTGATCTAGACCGTCGATCCAACACACATCAACAGACCACGTCACCCAGGGACACGTGGCACA
>JZKD02S2360327.1:340025-354111 GCA_000966675.3 Picea glauca
ATATATATATATATATATATATATATATATATATATATATATATATATATATATATATATATATATATATATATTAATATTGATTGTATTCTCAAACTTTTATACTTTTTATACATGCACTAATTTTGCATGATTTTTTGTAATTATAAAGTTAGAGTTGCCCCCTAACTTTTTGCAAAAAGCACCAAGTAGTAGCAGAAATGATGTTGTACAGGATGAGGAACATGAAGCAGATAATGCATATCAATTTAATGATCCCATGGAAGTAGATGACAATAATAACATAGTTCAATATGATGGGACAAATCAAATGATCCAAGACATATTCAGTCATCTAGATGAGGATCATGGGGACAATAGTGATGGTATTTATGGTGAACCTCTGATTGAAAAGGAAAATAAACAATTTTATAAAGGGTCAAGAGAAAATATTATGTCCACTACATTGTTGTTGGTGAACTTAAAGGTTATGAATCATTTGTCAAACACTTGTATGAAACAGATCCTAACGTATGTAATATGTTTCATCACATCTACATAAAAGTTGACTTTTTCCCCTTTTTTAGTGTTAATTAATGTGTAAAATAAAAATGCAATATTTACAATTACTGTTCTTTACATTAACTAGTTATTTTTTATGTTTTAGATTGTTAGGTTAATTTTTGTTATCCTTGTCAAATATCTAATCTCGCACATATCGATATTTACATGCCATTATGAAAGACATTGGAATGGAGTATCAAAGTATAGATACATGTCTTGATGATTGTATTATATATTATGGACAACATGCATCCAAAACAAAATGCCTGGTATGTCATATTAGTAGATATCAAACCGATCAAGTAACAAAAATGGTGCCTCAAAAGATTCTCCAACATATTCCCATAATTCCACATTTGCAACGATTGTTCAAGTGCCAAAGCATAGAACAGTTTATGGATTAAAATTCACAAAAGAGAATTGAAGATGGCGTTATTCAAATGCCTACAGATGGTTATGAATTTAGGGACATTGTTGCAAAATGTCCAGAATTTACAGATGAAACTTGTAATGTTAGGCTTTCATTGGAAACTGACGGTGTTAATCCATTTGGAGAGATTTGATTTGTTTACTCAGCGTGGCCTATTTTTTTTATCAACAATAAAATTCCTCCTTGGATGTCAATTAAGAGGGAGCACATAATATTGACAATGATTGTTCCAGGTATTTGTTTACATTAATTTTTCGAATGTAAATTTTGCATTTGTCTCTTTTTTTGCACAATATATTTTATTTATTTATTTATGTATATATACATACCATGGTAGTAATTTTGTGTAATTTCAAACAATTAGGTAAGTACCAAGTTAAATATATGAATGTGTATATTGAGCCTCTTATCGACGAGCTACTAAATTTATGGGAGGGAATCACTATGTATGACATCTATAAACCAATTGGGCAGAAGAGATTTCAATGTCGTGGAATACTTTTATGGTCAATTGATGATGCCCCAGGACTAACACATTTTTGTGGTATGTAAAGTTCCATATTGCATGCTTGAATAGTATATAATTAATTGATGATATCATGCATGTTGTTTAAATAATCCTTTTGTATATTAATTCCTATTAATCTGTCTGTTGCAGGTCTTCAAACAAAGGGTAAATTTGCATGTCCAATTTGTGGCCCTAAGATGAAATCTCATCGGTCAAAAGGTTAAGGAAAGGAGGTGTTTGATGAGTATAGACACTTCCTCTCTAAGAACCATAAGTATCGTACTATTGAAAACAATCTTTTCAATGGGAAACAAGAGACTGGACTAAAACCACAAATAATTAAACCTCACCCATGGAAGTTGGCATATGACATAATTAATCCTCGAGGTACACATTTTGTTTATGTATCATAAATGGAATCATTTTTTGAAATTTCATTTTAATTATTCAATTATTTTACCGCATTTGATCAACAGTGCTCTGATTTTGTTTATGCTTCATCAATGTTGTCGTTGTGAAGGTAGTATAATGGGCTTCCACGAGGAATGAAATGTTATGCCAGTCAATTGATGATGTTTCCTTACTATGGCAAGCTAAAAACAATTCATTTGTTTGATACAATGCATATTGGGAAGAATGTGATAGAAACATTATGGTGAATCATAGATGGTAGCAGGGATAAAGAAAAAATTGTCAAAATTTGTAATGACATTCAAAAATCTAATGATGCAATGCAAAGTGTGATCTGATAAAAAAGTGATGGAGACAAAAATAACCTTCCATGGTTATTAACAGAGCATAAAAGCAATGGTGTAAAAGAGGTCATTCAGAGAATTAAATTTCCCACAAGTTTTTGTTCAAACATAAAGAATATATTAACAAATAAAGGTGAATTTGGTGGGTTAAAACACATGATTGGCATACCTTCATTAAGGTAATTAATAATTTTAGTATTCATATTTATATATTGGTCGTATACATTTTTTGAGTTTTTTTATTTTTCTTGTCTAGTTTTGAAACAAGTAACGATTTGGTTTTATTGTTAAAGTATGTTCTACCTCTATCTCTCCCAAACGACTTTGACAACAACGTCAAAAAAGTTATATATGATATTGAAAAATACATGAGGTACATAGCTCCAATATATATGATTTTTTTTTTCAAATGTTTGTTGTACTTAATGACATGTGTTTTACTTGTAATGTAATATGTATTATGTTTTGTTGAAACATGTTATTTTCTTGCCTTATGATCTGTACATGGTTGTCATTGAAAGAAATCCATCAAGACGATATAAAGTATTGGAAGAGAGAAATTCCTCGGCTAATGTGTGAAATGAAAAAGTATCTACCTCCATCATTTTTCAATGCACGAGAACACTACCTCATACACCAAGTTGATGAGATTGAAATGTGTGGACCTGTACACACAAGGTCAATGTGGATGGTGGAGAGGCACTTGAAATCATTGAAGGATTTGGTTAGACAAAGAACACATCATGAGGGTTATATGGTGGAGGGATATATGGTATATGAATCCATGGTGTATATTATTCAGTATCTTCCTAAATTAGCAGTGCAAGCTATGCATGCAGTGGATTGCATTTGCGATGTGAACTCCATAATTTTTTTTTGAAGGGGAGCAGTTGTTGGGGAAAGGTACAATGAATAAAGTGAGAGGTAATTAAATTGTGGATATTTGTAATAAATACAAATTTTCATTTTCTTGTGTATATGATCATACTCATTTAATATTTATTCTTTCATCATTTATTAATACTTACCATGGCTATAATTAATATTTAATATTGGTGAATTGTGATTTTTTTATCGGTCAATTTCTCAAGATTGGGATGCACTACATTTATACATTGCAAACAATCTTTACTGGATGAAGGTATGGATTGATAGATCTAAACAATTTCATGGAGGTAGGTTATCATGGAAAGAACTATCTGAATTGGTTAGAGAAGCTCGTCATAATGGAGATTTTGATGTTACACAGAGGGAAATAGATTTAACATATTGTTTGAAAGATGGAAAGGAAAGAAAATTCACCCATTTTATTCAGTTATTTTATATTATATTAATGTGACTATAGGTGCATTTTTTTCATATTATACTTTCTAAGTTATATAAATTGATTTATTATTAATTGGCAATGCATCTTTTACATGTCTATAATATTGCAGGTGAAACACCACAAGGATATGTGGTGCAATGGCCGTAAATTTTTCATTAAACAATTGGATGAAACCAGGAAATTTTTGATAGTGGGATAAATGTAGTATTCTATGTCACTAATATTTCCTCTAGGAGTTACATACTTCCTCGAGAATCTAAAAATCGATACTATGGGTTTTTGAATGATATAATTGAGTGTGAATTTAATTCCTTCAAACTAGTTTTGTTCGATGTCAAATGGTGTAGGTTACGAATGCATGAACATGATGAGGAAAGAATTGTTATTTAGCATGACAATGGATTTACTATCATTAAAACAACGGTTTTTGAAAAAGAAAATGACCGCTATGTTTTTCCAAGTCATTGTGAATAATTATTTTACTCAAAGGTTCCAGGTAAGAAGGATTGGTCATTTTTTGTTAGATATGATCTGAGAGGAAGGCCAGTAAACTATATTGTAGATGAATAAGATAATATTGAAGAAGAAGATGATGTAGAGCTATAGCATAAAGAATATGGGTCAACAAATGAAGAAGACAGAGAAGATGAACTAGGCGTAGGAGACAATGCACCAGTTCTTGATGATGATATCGATGAAGTTATGCTCGAAAATGACATTGATGACGATGATTATATCATCAATCCTTTCAACATTGTTTCTAAATTGGATGTTGATATATATGTCGAGTTGTATGATCAAGAAGAAKATATAGAAGAAGGATGATACAMATGTCTCATTGGATGAGGTACGTAACTAGATATTTTAATTTGTATGAATTATTCTCTTTAAATAATTTTTTATGTGGGTTAATTACATGTTTTTAAGTTTTATTTMWTTTTTTGATAYCCTATGCTACATGTTGTTAATTKTTSTTGTAATCAATRTTAAGAATTGAATACTTATGGGAGGGTTGTTCGAGAAAAGTTCCAATTGTTTTACAATTGATCAACAAATATTTACAAACCAAATTAACCTATAAACAAACCTAAATTAATGACAGTAATACTCAAATTGGTGATACAAACACGAAAAATGATCAAAAGAGGCACGTAGGAATAGAGATAAATCTCCAAATGAAATGAGACAGTAATTACGAATTCATGCACATGCGCATGAATTGATATAAAACACCAGAATTCATTAATGAATATATTTTCATAATGGAGGTTAGGTCATAAAAAGGGGTCAAAGAAGACATGGTTGCATGAGAACTGAAAAGGAAAAGGTGACCAAAGAGAAGACCAATTATATATAAGCAGATGACTAGTTTTGATTACTAGAATAAGTGTTGATTCTCGTCGATGTTGCAAAGTGACCAGTTAATGGGGCCAACATTGAAATTTTCTCAAACGTTTCTTGTAGTCATTGAAGTTTGACATGGTTGCACTATATGCATGCCTGGACGGTATGGGAGGGTTTCAAGACTCAAATATTACTCATATTATACCCACATAAGAGAATGGTCTATAACTGGGTGGCCAATAAGTCGAATATGGTTAGTAGCTTAGATGAGAGAAAAAATCAAAGATAATATCAAATAATTGAGGAAGATTGTGCTATTTTTCCAGTATTTGTCTATCGAGTATTAATGTGTTTTGAAAAACTTGTGATATAGTCCATAAATATTTATCGAGGTTAGGTCATGAAAAGGGGTAAAATAAGACATGGTCATGTGAGAACTGAAAAGGAAAAGGCGACCAAAGAGAATACCAATTAGATATATGCACATGATTCTCTCTAACCCCGCAAAGTGTTGATTCTCTATGACCCTGCAAAGTGACCAGTGAATGGGGCCAACATTGAAATTTTCTCAAACTTTTCCTGTAGTCATTGAAATTTGTCATGGTTTCACTAGATGCATGCCTTGATGGTATGGGAGGGTTTCAAGACTCAAATATTACCCATATTATACCCACATAAGTGAATGTTCTGTAACTAGGTGGCCAATAAGTGGAATATGGTCAATAGCTTAGATGAGAGAAAAAATCAAAGATAAGATCAAATACCTGACGAAGCTTGTGCAATTTTTCGAGTACTTGACTATTGAGTATTAATGTGTTTTGAAAAAAATGTGATATAGTCCATAAATATTTATCTAGGTTAGGTAGGGCACTTTCCTTAATAGGGTTTGAGTCTATGTGCACAAGGTTTGGCTTAGCTAAACATATAATTATAATAATGATTACAATATAAGGTCGACCAAGGATGAAAGTGAAACCTACACCATTTTCAACATTGGTAGAGTCAAATATTCAATATTTCTTTAGAATACAAGTAGCATATGTAACAATGTTACATGAGACTTGTTCTCACACCATATTGGCATGTCTTTGAAAGGGAGGATGTATTGGAGACGTGGGGTACATCTTGGGTACATATAGGCCATACTCGATTTGGCAGGGCATGTTGGGGATGTAGGGGGGTAAGTACTTGTTCCTGTTCCTCCTGTCTTAGACACATGGACGTACCTTGTGGAATGAGGAATCTCTACACATCCCCAAAGTGTTTGTCTATACAATGACCAAAAAAAAAATCCATAATCACTCCCACCCTTTCCTAGTTGGTCCACCTACCCTCTTCTTTATATTGAAACCTATGCAAACCATAAATAAAATTATTTTCACCATTTTCTATTCATTGTTAGTTGGTGTGAGGAATCCCTTTGGTGTTGGGCATTACTTGGAGCTGAAAAATCACATTTTCAATAGATTATTTGAGTGTTTCCCTCATATTTTATGTTTATGATGCACTAGTGTTGGAGCACATGGAAGCAGAAGGGAAAGTGTTGGCTAATTTATGATTTTTACATTAATTAATTTATTTTTTATAATTATTGGTATAAATATATGTTGTTAGAATTGGAATTGACACTAAACCTATCGACCAAAAAACCAGAACTGAAATGGTCCATCCCAAAAAGTTGGAGCCAAGAATAAAACCAAAAACAAAATTAGTGGACCAAAACAAATAAAATTTCAAATTTTAATGAATTTATTTTATTCATATACATCAATGTAAATCCCAGTCATTAGAACCAAAATATGAAAATTTTTCTCATGTATATACCATGAAAGGGTGAATATAACAAAATAGCACCAAGTGAAATACATCTCTGCAACAAAGTACATAAACATTGAGGCTCTAATTGGCCTATAGAGTCATAAAATGATCATGCTACAACAAATAACTACATATCATCAAAATCATGCCCTATATTGGGGTCCTCATAATCAATAGCACCCTTTTCCTCCGACGTCGGCATTTTCCTCTCCATTGATATATCAGGGATATCAGGATTTACTACTAGTTCTTGGTGCTACATGTAGATACAAGTCCATCCACCTTATTTCTCAAGTCAACACCCTCCAATTTTGATGAAATTGGCTAATACCTAAAAATAATATTTCTAAGGCTATGGAGTGGGGTTCTTACGTGACATAGGAAGAGTACGCCTTAACAAAATGTATGGTTGTTTTAGTATATGAAATGGGATGGAAATGAAAATGGGATAAGGAAAATTTATATAAATGAAGGACAAAAACAAGGAATAAAAAGATATGGAAGGAAACCAATCCCTATCAGTCATGGGGTAATGTAGTCATAAGGCATTGGATAAATGAGAGAACAATTATGTCACAAAAAACTACTTTGAATTAGGTCATATTGTATAAAAGGATTGTTTACCATCTTCCACCAACTAATATATGAAGGAACTATTTGATCAATTCATATTTAAGGTAAGGTAAAAAGGTAAAAAGGGACTAATATGATGCAATTGAACCTTAAGTGTTTTTTGGAAATCTGTTGATAAAACTAGTTTTGGAGGGCTAAGATTGCCACTCATAGATCAAATTATAAAGGCGCTATTTTATGGATGAAATGTTCTTCCAAAGATGCAACTTAATTGATAGAATAAAGGAGAAAAAGTGTTGAAATAAAACACGAAATAAAGCAAAAGGGAGATCCTTGTCACATTGCTTTACTCCTAGATGAATGAATTCATTACTAATCCTTTATAAGAGAATGGCAACAAAAATCATCTACAATGACATGAAAAACAAATTGAACAGAATAAATAAACCATACATCAAAGTGGATCAATACCAAGTCCAAGTCCATGACACTAAGATTATTCTTATCCTCTTATCCTCTGTTTTGATTTTATTTTTTATTTATTTTTAATTACCAATAGGTCATCAGTCTTTCGACGTCCCTCCCATCACTGATATAACATAAATGTCGGAGATATAGACCCCTCGTTTGTAGTCCGACATTCCTCTTTCAATGTATCGAGCAACGTCCCTCTCATTGTTGATATAGCGCAAACGTCAGAGATATAGGCCCCTCGTTGGTCTTGCAACATCCACTACAGGTCCTGCAATGTTGCATGTCTCAATCAATGAAAATCTATTTTTTGATGGCATGTGGCATAACATGTGATATGGGCCAATTTCGTGGTTGCGACATCCATAATGGGCTTGGACAGTGAAAGTAGATATGACACGTGTCCGCTAGAAACATCACACAAGAGACAATATATGTGTCATCGGTATAACAACATCGTGTCAAATGACATTTGAGGGGGTATGATGTTGGTCTCTCTCCCAAAAATATAAAGTGGAAATTTATATGAACACGTCATCGGAAAAGACCCAAATGTATGAGTGTGTTAAAGAAAAAGAGTTGGGATTTTTCTAGGTTAAGGGTTGTACCCGAGGTCTTAGAAAAGTTAGAGAGGATGGAATTGAGTTTGTTGTCTTCTTGATTGGTATGGGTAATCATCATCAAGTTGTCATCCACGAATTGACTATGTGAACTAGTTGGCTAAAGGTTATGAAGAGGAAGGACCTACAGGGAACCATCCACTATGTAGGCTTTAATGTACCATCCTAAGCCTTCTTCCATGGTGACAAAGAGAATGGGAGATAAGTCCCCTTGATGGATACCCATGGAGGGAGAGAAGGGTTGAGAAGGCACACCATTAACCAAAATAGAGAATAAGGTAGAGGTAGTGAGTCTCATAATCTAGTTTATCCAATTCTTATTGAAGTCAAAGGATGAAATAAGGGAGTTATGCACTACCAACTGAGTCGATCACAATATTTTCAGAGATCCAGTTTAATGGGCATACCTGGGGTGTGAGTTGATTTGAATGAGTGGATCACCTCATGTGCCAGAATGACTTTGTCCATGATTTGTAATTCCTCCACATACCATGATTGTTCCTTGGAGATGATGAATGGAAGAACAAGATTGAGCCTAAGTGCAATGATTTTGATGATGATATTGTAGACTACATTGCAAAGAGCTATAGGATGAAATTTCTTCAGATGAGTGACTTGATATTCTTTTGGGATGAGAGAGATAAAGGTAACATTGAAGGAAGAGAGGAATTTCCCCAAGGATCAATATTCTTCTACTAGTTTCCAAACCTATTCTCTAATAATTGGCCAAAAATAGTGGAAGAATTTTGTTGTGAATCCATTGGGACCAAGTGCCTTTCCCAGAGGCATTTCCTTGATATCTTGATCTACTTCTTCCTTCGTGATTGGTCTCATTAGAGATAGGTTTTGTTCTAGCGTAATGAGGGAAGGGATATGCTAAGTTACCTTATTGATTTCCTAGATTTTATCCATCACTAGTTCTGATAAGAGATATTTGTAATATCTTTTCAGCTCATATTCTATTCCTTCATGATCAAGAATTGGATTTCCCTAAGCATATTCTAGCTTTGTCATGTGGTTGATATAGCATCAATGCACCATATATCGATGAAATGTTTTTTTGTTTCTCTCTCCTTCCTTAAGCCATTGTACTCTGGATTTATATTTCCAAAGTATTTCCTCCTTTTTGTGTCATTCCTCGAGTTGTTGTTTGAATATTTCCTCCTCCTAACTTGAAGCATCAGTGCACCCCTGCATAATGATTTCCTATTGGATTTCTTCCAAGCATTGTTCTATATTCCTTTGATATTGGAAGATGTTCCCAAAGACATTCTTGTTCCAGTCTCGAAAATTCATCTTGAAGTTCTTCAGTCTTTTTTGGAATCTATACATGTGTGTGTCATGATATATCTAAGCCTTTTACCACCAAGTATGGGAAATTTCCTAAAATTCAGGATGATTTAACCAAAAAATTTCAAAATAGAAAGGATTGAATTTGGGTGTTGCTATTTTTTCTATCCATAGTTGTACTGGTCAATGATTCGAGCCCGAATTTGGATAATGTTGGCTTCTATCATTGGATCCTCAAGAATTAGAGATTCAGAGATAAGGAAGAGGTCCAATCTATAGGAAAGTTGCTGAGGGATAGATATTTTTTTGGACTGGGTGAAGATAAAGTTTATGGTTTCTATGTCGATTAGATTGATTTGATCTCTGAGTGCTCGAACCTTACCACTATATTTCTCCAATCATTTCAATCCTCCACTCTTTTCTTCCAGTGTGAGGATGATGTTGAAATATCCTCCAATTATCCAATGTGTTGGACCTATCAATCTTCCCAGGGAGGAGAGACTATGTAGAAATGAGTCCTTTTCCTGAATTCCTTGGGGCCCATAAGAATTTGTAAGAACTCCTTCTTTTTTGGAGCCTAGGGAACGATAATGCATGGAGAGAGTGCCTACTATGGAGAACGGTTGATAAATGATGATTGTAGTTGGGTTACAGAGAATAGCTAAGCCCCCTGTTGTGCCATTGGAGTCATTGTGGATGAAATTGCAGTGTCTCCAACATATATTAAATATTTCTTATGCTTCTTCTCGAGCACATTTTGTTTCAAGTAGAAGGAGAATTTATATATTTTATGCGAGAATGTTGTTGAGAAGAATCCTCTGTTTGGATCTTACATTGAGTCCTATAATATTCCATGTGTTTATATTCATCATAAAGAGTTATGTGGGGGTGAGAATAAACCTTCAGTGAGGCACTGGATTTGACCTGAGTTGAGCATAAAATTACACACCTCTTTGATCAGTTGTCCTATTGAGTTCCATCCCTGCCTTTTTATTAATTGATGAGTGTTTTTGGGATCCAGACCTAGATCATAACTTGTGCCCAATCTAGATGTGGCTCCTGCAGTTGAATCAATGAAGACTTTATGGACTTTCTCTAATTTCTCCACCGAGATGGATTGTAATTCCTTCGTGTTGAAGGCTTCCTCTAGTATCTCCAGATCTATGCTGGCAAGGTCATTTTCATCGAGCTTCATGGTAGTATTCCCTCCATCCTTTGTTTTATTTTCTTCATTATGCATGGTAGGGGAGCCTCTATCCGGTAGTTTTTCGAGAACTAGATTTGGGAGTTATTTGTCTTTCCCTTTGTCATTTCTCCTGATGTTATTTTTGTGAGGGTTTTACACCTCCTCTACTTATGGGAGATGATTTAAGACATAAAAGGATTTTCTTGTGGATATCTTCTAATTTCCTTCTTGACTATGCTTCTTTGGAGGTTGTTTTCTCCGTACAATGACCTGTGTAAAGTCGTCTTTTGATTCTCCTTCCCCCATCGTTTAGGCCTATGCATTAAGGGGGAAATAATGAAAGAGGTGACCATGCTCATGGAATTTCTTACAACGAAATTGAATGTGTTCATAATCGATGGTATGAATCCAGTCCTCATCATGGTCGTCAATGGTGACCGAGACTGGAAACGCTTTGGAAATGTCCATGTAAACACATATTCAGGAATATGAGGTGTATTTTCTTTACTTTGTTTCCTCTAAGGATTTTTCATACCTTCCCACGATATTTCCAATACCCATAAGAATCTCTTCAAGCCATAACTCATGGGAAAGTGAATATAGGCTGATCCAGAATGGCATGGTCAAAAATTATTCTTTCTCTGGGCTAAAGCGATCCATTCAAAATCATATAAAAATCCCTTAAGAATTGTAAAAGTAGGGAGCATCCTAAAAAACTTGACCTTTGTCCTCCATATTATAAAAGATGATCATGAAGAAACCCTTCAAACTGATTTGAACTTCATAGTCCCATTTAGGTTTACACCATGTTTTGATCCAATGCATGAGGTCTTGTTCTAAGGGCCATAACCCTAGAAAATTCCCAATGAGGGCATGTTCTTTCATGAAATATGTGTGTTCCCCTACTCTGGTTGATTTTATCACATATATTGGCACTTTGGTTGCTTGGGGAATGCATTTCCCAAGATCCCAACTATGAGATGCCTTTGTATGATACGTGCCCACTATACCTCCATATCCTTCACCAAGTCGTGTTCATTTAGAAATATCTACTAAGGGAGATGGGGAGATGGCCCAAAAGTCGGTCACATGGATCATGATCTAGACTTGTCCTTTACAACTACATTTTGGTATGAGGGGGTTTGCACCGCCCCTTAGGATCCATATCAAGATCTCAGTTGCGTTGGTGTGTCTGAAGCCTTCTGTCACCACCGAAAATTGCATGAAAGTTTCCAATTAAGGTTTCGACAGCATGCAAACCCTAGCTCTTCATCGACTTCTCCTTGCTCCCAATTCCTTGAATACTACATAATATGAATGATTATCACTCTTACTAAATTGAATTCATATGTAATAGTAAACTAGTTAACTATAATTTGCAGTTAGAAACTTTATACAAAAGGTTAATTGGTGAATGATTTAATATTTCATTTAATTTTCATTGTTTCTTATTCTACCATGTAAACTTAGAATTACCCTAAATTTTATGAAATGACCAATTTTTAATTTTTTGGGGGAGGAATAGAGAACAACATATTCACCTTTGTAGTAGAATGTGATGTTTCCCAATGACACAAGGTATAAATAGTGAAACCTCTAGGTGAACTACAACCTTTACCCATTCCACTAGTTGTATTGAGTGACATTTATATGGACTTCATTGTGGGGTTACTCAAATATGGAAATAAATTCATCATCATGGTTTTTGTTGATTGTATTTCCAAATATGCTCATTTTTGTGCTCTATAACACCCCTTTAAATCCTCCGAATTCACTCAAGTATTCATGGATAATATCTTTAAAATCCATGGTATGTCCCAATCTATTGTGACAAACTATGACCCTGATTTCACTAATGATTTTTGGCAAGATTGTTTTTGGATCTAGGGAATGAAATTGAATCATAGAACAACCTATCACCCCCAAACTAATGGTTAGAATAAAGTTTTCAACAAGAGATTCAAAGTGTATTTGAGGTTCTTTACTTCAGAATGACAATCCCAATGGGTTCAATGGGTACCTCTAGAAAAATGGTGGGACAATACAACTTATCATGGTGGCACTTAAATGACTCCATTTGAGGTTGTATATGGCCAAAATCTCCCATCAATACTATCATACTTAACAAAATTATCTAAGATGTAGGAGGTAGACAAAAATCCTCACATCATGAGTAGACATTATCCACTCTCAAAGATAATCTAGTAATGGCTCAAAACAAGATGAAACCACATGATGATTAATATCATTATGAATGCCATTTTGAAGAAAAAGATCAGGTACTGCTTTGTCTGCATCCTTATAAGCATACCTCCCTCAAATACAACCACTACCAAAAGCTTTCTCCCAAGTTTTATGTTCCCTATAGGGTCCTCAAATGTATTGGACCAATGGCTTACAAATCATAACTTCCAAGTCACTCTAAAAGTCATCCAATCTTTCATGTCTCCTACATAAAAATAAAGTGGTCGAATATAATTGTTGTATTCAAACAACTCTTCCAGAATTGGAAGAAGAGGGTTTCATTTGATTTCATCCTAAATTTATTATAAAAAAATGAGAGTGATGTCTCCACTAGTGTTGATCCAAAAAGGATCCAGAGAAGACTAAGAACAACTCATAACTCATAGAAGAAACTCAGGAAACTTAGAATGGCCTCAGCAGATAGAGAAAGGGAAAAAATTCAAAGTTCTAGAAACTCCGTGAAAATGAAATCATCACGAAGAGCGCGTCGCAATATTTCTAATGGTGCAAATGACTCATCAAACAAAGTTATGGATCGAAATATATTCGTGGTCAAAGTTTTGTCAACCTAGCCCAATCAGCAGGGGGATGAGTTGTCATTCGTACTATTGACATCAACACCAGTATGGATGATGTCAACATCCATACAACACACGTGGCATTTCTAGACTGATCCATAGACCAGTAAAATTTTGCCATGTGGAAGTTTGTCGGTTCATACAGTGACGTGGCAGGATGAGTTGGAAGCTAACGTGGCAGGATGACATTGAAGTGGATGACGTGGTCGAATAGGAGGCTACCACATCGCAGTGGGAAAATTCCCAATGACAACCCATGACCAAAAATTAAAAAAAAAGAAGGATTTGGTGGGTTCACCAAATATGGAAACCAAACCAACGATAGAACCATAGCCAAATGTAGTGGAGGGGAAATGGTTATATATATATATATATATATATATATATATATATATATAT
>JZKD02S2360327.1:358515-369941 GCA_000966675.3 Picea glauca
CGATCCATGGACTAGTAAAATTTCTCCATGTGGTAGTCTGTATGGTCCATACAATGACATGGTGTTGACGTGGCATGGTGACATGGTAGGATGATTTGGAAGCTGACATGGCAGGTTGACATTGTAGTGGATGACATGGTCGAATAGGAGGATGCCACATGGCCTGGTCATGGGTTGCCACGTGACAGTGGTAAAATTCCAAATGACAACCCGTTACAGGAAATTTCGAAAAAAAATGTATTTGGTGGCTCCGTGAAATCTGGCAGGACCATGCCAAATCTGACAACCAAACCAACAATAGAACCATCACCAAATGTAGCATAGTAGAAATGGTTATATATATATATATATATATATATATATATTGTTACAATAGTCAAGACAAAAGGGGGAGGCCCGTGGGCTTGACCCCAAGACCTCCTCCCTCATTAACGCCTTAACACTTGCACCATAACCAACAGACCAACGACCCTTTGTTGTAATCTATGTCTCCTTTATTAATTAAAAGGTGTATCCACCCAAGATTAGAGGGAGAGGTGCACATGCATACGGTCGGCACGTAGATCGAGACAAGGGTACATCAACATTTATTGCAAGTTGTAGGGCACAAAAATTGAGGCAAAATTCTTATTGGGCCTGGGAGTGCTAGAGTCGGATCGAGGCATGGAGACCATCATTTTTGGGTAATTCGACGCCACGAATTCAGTGGTGTTGTTCATTTTCTTATATGAGAAATATGTTTGTAGCTTGATTTCAAAATGAGGTATACTTATGTATTTTTTCAAATTATTTTGCCGAGTTAATGAAAAATCCTACCCATTTGAGAGAAGGACCCAGAGACATAGTCCACTAGGGACGAACTCCGTTTTCATTTTTTTTTGTTCATATTTGATGCTTATGTCTCTTAATTATTGAGTTTTTCCTTATTTAATGGTGCACTTTAATTTATGCTCATTTAATGCAATTCTTTATAAGTCACTCGATGAAAAGATCCCAGATCAAGTGCTCTATCCAGGAGATTCTGGTATAGTGAAATTATACACCATCCAAGGATTGCACATGGGAACTAGTAGATATCCTTCAACAATTCCCTCATCTCCATCCTTTAGGACAATGTTGTTTTTTGAGAGGGAGGAAATGTTAGGGTGCTAGACTAACCCCCTAAGTAGATAGATAGTTTTCTATGCATGAAGGCCATATCTATTAAATAAGTCCCATGTAGTAGTGTCAAAGCAACGATTGTAGTAAGGCTTTCTAGAAGTTTATTCCTAGTAGAAAGTTCCTTCTCTAGAAATTTTATGGGAGGTATTTATAACTATAAAAGGAAGTAAAAACAATGTAATGATATGTCTTGTGAAGTATATTGTAATCAAACCTCTATTCATTTGGATCTTTCCCCCTTGAAGAGACAAGTGAACATTGTTGTCATTAATAAAGATATAACATTTTGTGTAATTTTTGGTTCTTTTATTACCTATTGTTGTTGTAATTTGTCATTTCTATAAAAAATCGGGGTAAACTCTAGTATTTTTCTTTGAATATTCCAATTTACTAATAAGAAACACCATGTTCCATTTGGGAATATCCCTTTGCCACTAGGTAAGATTTATACTTCTTTATTTTTTCTTCTACATTTAACTTCTTCTTAAACACCCATTCACTACCAACATGTTTTCTTCCAACTGGAAAATCAAAAAGATCCCAAGCCTTATTTTAATATAAGGAATCAATTTATTCAACCTTGTCCTTATTCAAGATATTACTATCCCCTAAATCCATTACCTCCTCCATAATTATATAATCAACATTGGTAATAGATATAACAAAACTAGAATGAAAATTAGGTGAGGTATACCGTTATGGTTTCCTTCTTTCCCGAAATGGTATCCTCAAGACCATTGTAAAAGGTTCTTCCTCTTCTATTTCATCTTCTTTAATTGAGCCAGATTCTTCACCACTAACTCAAACTCTATTGTCTCTACCTCTTCTTCCCTATTTTCACAACCAAAAACTTCAATATGTTTAAGAGAGTATTTTTCATCAATCCATGCCTCATGCAAAGTTTTATCAACTAGCACTAATGTGGGTGATTAATTTATTAGGTAACATGCATACTCCATTGCCTCTTCTCGGAATTCCTATGGTATCCTTGCACTATTGATCATACTTCTTGTCTTTTCCATCAAAATCCTATCCATTCTTTTTGCAACTCCATTCTATAGAAGTGTGTATGGACTAGTATTTTTCCTTTCTACTTCACATTTCTTACAAAACTACTTGAATTTATTTCCATAAAACTCTCCACCATTATTTATCCTCAACACCTTTATTTTCTTCTCTGTCTCAATCTCTACAGGAGCCTTAAACTCTTTAATTTTACAAAAAAACCTATATTTATTTTAGACAAAATAGATCCATGAGCTCCATGATAAATAATCTATGAATGAAACATAATACATAGATTTACCTAGTTATGGAATAGACATAGGTCCAAGAACATCAATGTGTATCAACTCCAAAATTCCTTGTATTCTTGTAGCACCAAAATGGAATCTTACTCAATTATATTTTCCATATATATAATTTTCACATATATTGAAATCTAATGAGAAATTAGACATACCTTCAATGATATATTTACCATGTATGCTTAAAGTCCCTTTTCTCTAATATGTACTAGTCGTTGATGCCATAGTATTGTCTTCTCTCCAGGGATAGTAGGGATCATTCCTTCTTCATTTCTACCCTAAAAAGAAACACAACTATTACACCCATCATTAATATTGATTCTCATTAGCTTATACAGAGTTCTAATCCAAACTCTCCTCATCAAGGACATTGCTCCTAAATCCATCTTACAAGTTTCAATTTCCAATACAATATGCATGCATGTATCACTAATATTATGAAGACCATTTTTTTAGCCATACTTGGAATGTGAAAAACCCTAAAGAGAGTTCTAATCCTTCCATATTTGAGCGACAACTTGACCCTTTCATTTCCTATGATTTCATTTGTTCATCCATCTCCTGGGAAACTATTAGCTCCATTGCACTTTTCATATTCACAAAACCACTCCCTGTGAGATGTCATATGAAATGAAACAACCAAGTCTATTAAAGATACATCATAATATAAATGTGTTATTGTAGATGCCAAGAAAACATCACCTCCTTCTTCAATGGAGGTTTTGATTTCTAAGAAAGGGGAATCACCTGATCCCTTGATTTTATCAAGATTATTAGATATGTGATATTTCTTATGATTCCCAACCTTATTGGATTTCCAACATTCCCTTAGAGATTGTCCTAGAGATATAGATCTACCTCTATATTTAAATCTAGTCTCCCGAAGACTTATTTTTCCTATCATGGGGATGACCTCTTATATATAAAACATACTTAGCCACACCCTCCATGGATTTGATCCTGATTTCCTTTGATAATAAGGATATACTTGCATCCTCAAACTTTAATGTGAATTGACTAGTACTACCAATTTCTATAACCAGATTATCCCAAGAGTTTGGAAAACACATAAAAGGGTAATGCACTTATCTTCTTCCTCCATCTTAAAATCAACATATACAAGTTAATTTACCAGAGTATTAAAGGAATTTATGTGTTTCATTATTGAGTTTCCATCATCCATATTAAGATGATACCACTTCTTTCGAAGAAAAAACTTGTTTACTAGCGACTTTGACTGATATAAATTCCTTAACTTGTCCCATAAATTATTTGCATTGTCTTTTGTAAAGACATCAACAACATTGAATCTAAGAAGTGATGTATAACCATACTTCTCAAATTCCTCTCCATCTTATTCCAATATTATTTCAACATATCAGTACGTTCTTTTCCTAGATCAAGATCAACCTATTGTTCTATATCTACAATAAGATCTTCCATCTTATCTTCCATAAATTGAAGCTCTAGTTATTAAAGTTCACTATTTATATTCTTGAACTGCATGTCATTTTTCTTTACATAAGATTCACTGTGAAAATATCCCACTCAATAATAGGTTTTTTGTAGACCCAAGATACCCTTAATCTTCATATAAGGAGATAAACTCTAGAAACAAAGGTGACCCCTAAAACCAATATCCTCACTATGATATCAAATGAAGATTTTGATAAACCTATGCAAGAAAATCAATACTAAAAATATCTAAAACATAATAATAACAATGGCACATTCATGAAGTATACACATGATTTATAGTGGAAACCCTTAATTGGGAAAATAGGCCTAACTTGTAGTTGCAAACCTCTCTTCTTCATTGTATTAATTTCATCATTCACAATATGATATTTTAGGTATTGTATAGAATCCAAAACCCTAATATATTAACCCATATTAAATTACAACCCTAATCCTTAAACTAGAATTAGATTACAATGGGTTCAAAAACCATTGGCCAAAAAATAATTATCTAGACCAAAAACAAACACAAAAATTTCTTTTGAGGGGGCCCTAACCCCTTGTGCCTCCCTAGTCGAGGGGGTTCTCACAACACATCTCTCTTATTCATTTTACTAACTTCACCATTTAAAATAATATATTTTATCTAATCCATGACACCCAAAATCCTAATCCAATAAACTAGATTAGAATAAAATCTAGTCCCTCAAACAAATTATATTACAATGGGCTAAAAAACTATTAGCCAAAAAAGCACAAAATGGGAAAAAAAAGATACAAAATTTTCTTTCACGAGGGTCAGTATCCCTTCACATCCACATAGTCAAGGGGGTGATTCCCCCCTTCCCTCAATCATATTTTTCACTAGGAAGAGACTATGTCTACCTACAAATACTATAACACATGCCCAACATGCTACACCTAAATGGTGTCAGTGATGTGAGATATATTATAAAAAACATGAAATTGTGTCAAATAATGTAATTATTAACGTTTTTCTAATATTTTCAATGTGTGACAATGTTTTAAATGGTTAATAAGATCTTCTAGATTTTTTATATATTTGGTTGTGTTTGAAAATTTCAATAGCATTTTTAATGTTTTACAATGTTTACATCTAAACAAAATTAATTAATGAGAAAAATTATAAGTATTTATTTTCAACTCCAATTATTAAATCCAAGAAAAGTAATATTTTCAACAATGAAAAGATTTATAATATCACAAATACTTATTCTTATGAAGACGTGAATGACGAGTACTTGTGGATGTTGTGTAATCCATTTTAAAGCTATAAGTAATTGAGATTAAGTGTGATTAAAAATTAAGTGTTGTTGGCACAGGGGCAAACCTGAGGTTCAATGCTCAAGAGCACACCAACAAAACCCTAACTACCATCCTTTTCGGCAACACCTGCGAAGTAGATGAAGTTTCACCCGAGGTAGAGGCAGGGGTGGTTTCAGGACTCAAGTGTCTAAAACCTTAGCTAGGACACCGATATGTGATTATATCTATTACAAGGCACTTATCATAGATCATTCATCTATATTTAACCCTTATGGTACTTCACATATGGCACATAACATCGCAGTGAATACTTAGACTAAAGATGATTCAGTACTTAGCCACAAACATAGGTTAGATTCAACAGATCAAGCACTAAACATATTATATATTAGATCTAACATTCATTCTTTTATCATAAGCACATAACATAACTAGATCTACCTAATCATAGAAATCACTTAGCCAAAAGGAAACAACACTTAGGTCAACGCACATAGCACATTACACAGATTTACCGTGGTTCACCCCAACCCTGGGGCTACGTCCACAAAGTCTTCTTCTTTATATTATCTCGATCAAGCAGTTATAGCACGGAGCTTCAATGACCCTTACTTTGCACAGGATAGAAGATCTACGCATCTCGCTAGATCCTTCTTCCTTGTGCTCAGCACAAAACCACAACAACTTGCACTTAAGATTCTGATCTCCTTACAATCATGCATAGAGCAGTTGCGATACACATCTGACCACACAGGTCCATCTATTAGCACTAAGCCTTTAGCTATACATTTGCAGTAGGTTGTTCCCCTACTTACATTGCCTAAGTATCTATTTATAGATTACAAAATGGGCCTAAATGTGGGTAAACCCACGGGCCGGCATCCCTTTACCTTTACATCAACCCAAAAACCCTAAAAGGTACCCAAAAATAGGTCTTGCTTGCTTCGCATTGCGCTCCGTCTTTGGCAAGCTGTCGCAGTCCCAAAATGGTCAAGTATGACCAAGTATCCTTCAAAACTTGGTCAAGGGCCAACAAGTGCAGACTTGGAGGTTTGTTGATCGGTTGAAATGTCTTTCTCAATATCAAGGGGTTCATGTTGTGGGTAAAATCCCCCTAATCCGGATCTAGTGACTAGGAAGATACTTGACACCTTAAAAGATAGAAAATATTCTATTCTACCCAAACCAAATAAAACCTTACGATAATTAAGCGAACAAAAATAAGATTGAAATATGTACCTTAAGTTCTTACGGTTGTTTTCGATCCCTTCTAGTTGTTGTCTGCTCCAATATTGTAGGCCTCCTCCCAAAGCTATCCCGAAACAACACTATAGAACAAACTATGACAACATATGCATAACTATCAAAATCAAATAAATGGTTAGATATTCATGAAAAACATCCATAAATGTAAACATCAAGACATCAATATCTGGGATAAGAAGTTTTTTCTTTTATTAATAACAAAATTGGAAGTTAAAACATGAATTGTGTTGGCACCACTCCACGAACCTTGCATGTGTTCCTCTACTTTCTCTCCAAGTATATTATTCCCAATATGTTATCCTCACAACCAACATACCAATATAGGGGAAAAGGATGGATGGAAGGTTGATCCAAGTGGATATTGGTGCCCAACCACCTATTCCATATTCCAACATGAGCATCTATATAATTTTCAGTTCAACACGTTTCTTTGTAATGTGGAAATTTCTTTGTAATTGTGTTTTTTTCACTTACGGGGTTGTCCTGAATCCCTACACAACATCTAGGTGGATATTGGTTGTCTCCCACCTATTCCAAATCGCTTATTTTGGAAATTTTCATGTAATTACATCTTTTTTGTACTTCTAGGGCCGTTTTGGGGCTCTAAACAATGCTTTCTTGGCTTTCCACAATCAAACTATGGACTGAGTAAGAGTTTGATGGCATAATGCATAGTTATCTAAGATAACTTTCCAAAGGGCCATCACACACCTAAAAAAAATATCATATGAAAAATTTACAACCCCAGGAAGTTAATGTACTAACTTACACCGACGGCGCCAATGTGACTTTTGGTGCTTCATCTCCTAGGGTTAGGTTTTTGGATGTCCAGGGTTTTGGCATTCATTTTTATCATAAAAATGCCTTCAAAGCCTCATTGTAATCATATTCTTTTGAATGAGCATATCTGTCACATCTATTCTCAGAGATAAAGCTTCCACCATTCTAGGGAATCTTGCACTCTGTATTTTTATAGTCTCTATACATTTCTTTCATTAATAGAAAGCGTGTATTGTTGTATCTATATGTTTTTGGAAATTGATTTTGAGTATTTCATTGTAATAACTCTTATTTCATTTTGTTCAGAAAATAATCTATATCACTTGTATCAAAGCAGGAAACTCCTGATTATTTTTTAGTGCATGTCCCCGATGAAGTCCGAGTATAACAAGTTGGGTATTGATCTTGTCTCTCTTGAGTAAAATCACTCTCACATTCCCAAGTAACCCTCTATGGTAGAAAACAATAAAAATGGATGAGCAGAAGATTTTATTAACCTATTTCTTGAGAAAGACCTTACACGATAGAGGGATGAAATGATGGATAATTTTGCACACATCCTTCAACTCTTGTCGATAGAAACAGGCACATATTCATCAAGTGGACACTTTAGAGGAACCTCTCCCTTCAAGGTACAAGTTAATTTTGATATTCCCATATTTGAAGGTCAGATATATGTGGACGCCTTAGAAAAATGGTTAAATCTGCTAGAAGGTTATTTCTATGTTCATAATTTTTTCGACAGGGGAAAGATCACCTTCACACTCCTCAAGGCTCTTCCCCATGTCAAAAATTGGTGGAAAACTTACTAGGAGAAAATTTCCATAGAGGAATATGGAATATATGGGGTCAATTCCAATTGGGATTTTTTGTGTGTATGTGGTCAAGAAAAAATACTACCCTATTGTTAACTATGAAGACTAGTACATGTGATGGACAACACTATGGCAAGAGAAGAGCCAAATAGTGTCGGAGTTCACAAATACTTTCCATACCTTACGCACCAAGCTTGGTATCAAATAATGAGCAACATCTAGTTTTGAAATAACATGGGGCTCTCCATAGGTACATCCAAACTGAAATGGATTTCCTAAACATATCATCATTTGGAGTTTCCTATTGATATGGTGTCAAAATCGAGTAGAAATTTAGGAAGCATAACAAATGGGATTTCGGGTCTACAAATCCGCAACAACCAAAGCATGGTAAAGACAACCCTAACCAAAAACCTCCAGAAAATCAGTCCAAAACACGAGACAAGAAGGTTAATGGAAAGAACAAGAATGACATTGGGAAGTGGTGTGACTTCCACAAAATCCCCTGGAAAAACACCGATGAATGTCACTCGAAACAATCATTGGTGGCCGAGGTCAAAGAAAAGTATCCGAACCCTAATTCATAATATGATCCAAAAAATATTGAAAATAGACATATCCTCGACGCAAACCCCACTGCTACTTTCACAACTACAACAATTCAACTAGAAGAACTAGTAGATCCTGAAGAGGGGGAGCGCCTCTTCCATTCACATATGTGGGTAAAGGGGACCTCATTGTTAGAAAAATGGCTCAGGTTGATGGAAAAATGGTATGGATTGTTGGTTTTCATTGATTTCAACCATTGGAGAGTGATATTGTATATTGATGTCAACCCGTAGTGATTGATGCCAACCCTTGGAGAAAGTTCGATAGCGAATTCCGGTAGCACAAAGGTTTGGGTGATGGACCCAAGATTGTTTCATGTATAATGGTATGAGTTTTAATATATTTGAAGGTAAGAATATTCTATATGTATATTACATGTCATTCCATTTCTGGTGGTATGTGGAATGCCACATAACTCCTCATGATTAGATATTTATGGCCATGAGAAGTTGGAGAACCCAGGTTTGGGTAATGGACCCAAGTTTGTTTGATGGATAATGGTATGAGTTTTGATATATTTGCAGGAAATANTAAAGGTCATCTCACCATTTTCGCAATAATTTTTTTTTAGAATGATTCAGACCATGAAATTAGGATACCATTGAGGAAACATATCCAACTATATGTTGTATAAATTTCATCTTCTAGGCCATTGTATTTTTGGAGTTACACTCTTTGGAAAATAGGGTTTGTGGTTAGTCCCGAAACTAGTCTAAATCAGGTGTTTCGGGTAAAAATGTCATAACTTCTTCATAACAGATCCAAATTTAGTAAGAACAAATGTGTTGGCTAGAGTATAGTCTGTATTATTCTGTGTACAATTTTCATATCCATACAACAAATATTCTGTGTACAATTTTCATATCCATACAACAAATATTCTGTGTACAATTTTCATATCCATACAACAAATATTCTGTGTACAATTTTCATATCCATACAACAAATATTCTGTGCATGGCACGCTCTATAAGTTCTCTCTCTAGAATTATCCATAATTCAACAAGGTATGCCATTTTTGCTATAACTCCTTTTATAAGAGGTTCCAAGTAGTGACACCTAGAGGCATTGCATAAAACACATTGAATAACACTGTGCACTATTTTCATATCTTTATTCATTACAGGTACATATTTATGATTATTTCAAGTTAGGGTTGTTGACTAATCCAAAACTAGTCATGTGAGACTAAAGTAAAGTTTGATGAAAATTTTAGTCTCTTGTTGTTAAAGTTAAGGAAGGTTTGTAGGTATGTGATATTATACATCAGGTATATTACAAAGTTAAAAATGAGATTTGGATGATGAAATTGATGAGACATTTTGGTTGAGGTACATGTTGGGTACATGGTTGAGACAAGTAGTTGATGAGTCAGCACATACATGAGGTGTATAGTAGATGATGTTGCTACATCTTGATGAGTCATAGTTGATGATTAGTTGATAAAGGATTGGTACATACTTGGTACATGGTTGGATGCACTTATTTATGGTACATGTTGATTAAGGGTTGTTTGGTACAGGTTGGTGCATGGTTGATGCACTTATATATGGCACAAGTTGATTACAGGTTGAGTTATAGGTTGATGCATGGTTTAGGTTATTAGTACATGTTGTTTGGTGTAGGTTGATTGGTACAGGTTTACAACAGTATATATCATAGTGATAGTGTGATAGTGGTTCCATCATTCTACTTCTATGTCAGGGTAGTTGGAGGGGGCAAGGACATGTGGTTGTAGCCACCTTCTAGTTGTAGCTGGAGAACATAGGGGGGTTATAGCCTCGTTCTAGTTGTATCCATAGAATTTTGGAGTTGGATATTCCCTCAGGTTGTATCCTGAGAAACTAGGGGGTTGGAGCCTCCTTCCGGTTGCAGCTAGAAAACAAAGGAAGTTGGTGCTTCCAATGAATGTAATTCTTAAAGACATATAAGAAAAAGAATTATGTGGTTTTATCCCGCTTTGGGTTTCCACATAAAACACTGGTGTATTGTGTATGTGTGTGATTCCTCATTTGTTCATTGTTTATTTACTCTGTAAATATTGGCTGATAATTCTACATTTATATAACACTTTCATTTTATGGTGAAAAAGGATTAAATTTCTCTATTACTGATTCAACCCCCCCTCTTAGTAATCCAACAATTGATATCAGAGCCGGTTCCTTCAGAAAATAGTTTAACCATTGGAAGGATATCATGGATTATTCTGAGAATGGATCACTAATGTTTAATGGCCAGAATGGTTTTAAATATGTGATGTGGGCCAGAAGGAAGAAACATTTTTTACATGCACAGGGACATTATATTTGGCTATTAGTTGTTACAGGATATGATAGTTCAAAAGAGGAAAAGACTGCAGCCAAGAAGGAATAAAAAAATAGCAATGGATTTTATTGGGGAAGGATTACCTAATCCAGTAAGAGAAAAGGTTGGTAAATGTTCATCATCCAAAGAACTTTGGGATAATTTACATGACATATATTCTTCACCCATCATAGATTTAGAAAATTCCAAAGAAGATGCATATATAGATCAAGAATAATTATGTTCACCATGTCAAACAGATTCAAAAGATGAAGAGTACATAATCACCAGAGTTATGTTTTTTTTCTTTAATTGTGAAAAATGTGGACATCTTGAAATAGAATGCCATGAAGGAAATGAGACAAAAAAACTAATTGAAAAGGAAGACAATTATGAAGCAGAATTGATTAGTGCTTTAGATGAACTAAGAGAAGAAAAC
>JZKD02S2360327.1:369951-382407 GCA_000966675.3 Picea glauca
TTAGAAGTGGGTTAACCCTAAAATAAGGAAAGTGGGTTAAGATGGTTAAAAGGTAACCCCTTGAGGAAGCTACATGAAAGTATAAATAAGAGGCAAGTCTCTCTCATTTTAATAATACTTGAGAATATTTAATATAGAAAGGTGATTGAGGTATCCAAAGGATATCTAAGTCAAATTTCAGAGGGAATGTGAAGTAAAGAAGGTCGAAATTCAAGGGAGGATAAATTCTTTTGATGATGCTTTCTAAGGTATGTTAATTAAAGGTCATCTCACCATTTTCGCAATAATTTTTTTTTAGAATGATTCAGACCATGAAATTAGGATACCATTGAGGAAACATATCCAACTATATGTTGTATAAATTTCATCTTCTGGGCCATTGTATTTTTGGAGTTACACTCTTTGGAAAATAGGGTTTGTGGTTAGTCCTGAAACTAGTCTAAATCAGGTGTTTCGGGTAAAAATGTCATAACTTCTTCATAACAGATCCAAATTTAGTAAGACCAAATGTGTTGGCTAGAGTATAGTCTGTATTATTCTGTGTACAATTTTCATATCCATACAACAAATATTCTGTGCATGGCACGCTCTATAAGTTCTCTCTCTAGAATTATCCATAATTCAACAAGGTATGCCATTTTTGCTATAACTCCTTTTATAAGAGGTTCCAAGTAGTGACACCTAGAGGCATTGCATAAAACACATTGAATAACACTGTGCACTATTTTCATATCTTTATTCATTACAGGTACATATTTATGATTATTTCAAGTTAGGGTTGTTGACTAATCCAAAACTAGTCATGTGAGACTAAAGTAAAGTTTGATGAAAATTTTAGTCTCTTGTTGTTAAAGTTAAGGAAGGTTTGTAGGTATGTGATATTATACATCAAGTATATTACAAAGTTAAAAATGAGATTTGGATGATGAAATTGATGAGACATTTTGGTTGAGGTACATGTTGGGTACATGGTTGAGACAAGTAGTTGATGAGTTAGCACATACATGAGGTGTATAGTAGATGATGTTGCTACATCTTGATGAGTCATAGTTGATGATTAGTTGATAAATGATTGGTACATACTTGGTACATGGTTGGATGCACTTGTTTATGGTACATGTTGATTAAGGGTTGTTTGGTACAGGTTGGTGCATGGTTGATGCACTTATATATGGCACAAGTTGATTACAGGTTGAGGTATAGGTTGATGCATGGTTTAGGTTATTAGTACATGTTGATTGGTGTAGGTTGATTGGTACAGGTTTACAATAGTATATCTCATAGTGATAGTGTGATAGTGGTTCCATCATTCTACTTCTATGTCAGGGTATTTGGAGGGGGCAAGGACATGTGGTTGTAGCCACCTTCTAGTTGTAGCTGGAGAACATAGGGGGGTTATAGCCTCGTTCTAGTTGTATCCATAGAATTTTGGAGTTGGATATTCCCTCAGGTTGTATCCTGAGAAACTAGGGGGTTGGAGCCTCCTTCCGGTTGCAGCTAGAAAACAAAGGAAGTTGGTGCTTCCAATGAATGTAATTCTTAAAGACATATAAGAAAAAGAATTATGTGGTTTTATCCCGCTTTGGGTTTCCACATAAAACACTGGTGTATTGTGTATGTGTGTGATTCCTCATTTGTTCATTGTTTATTTACTCTGTAAATATTGGCTGATAATTCTACATTTATATAACACTTTCATTTTATGGTGAAAAAGGATTAAATTTCTCTATTACTGATTCAACCCCCCCTCTTAGTAATCCAACAATTGATATCAGAGCCGGTTCCTTCAGAAAATAGTTTAACCATTGGAAGGATATCATGGATTATTCTGAGAATGGATCACTAATGTTTAATGGCCAGAATGGTTTTAAATATGTGATGTGGGCCAGAAGGAAGAAACATTTTTTACATGCACAGGGACATTATATTTGGCTATTAGTTGTTACAGGATATGATAGTTCAAAAGAGGAAAAGACTGCAGCCAAGAAGGAATAAAAAAATAGCAATGGATTTTATTGGGGAAGGATTACCTAATCCAGTAAGAGAAAAGGTTGGTAAATGTTCATCATCCAAAGAACTTTGGGATAATTTACATGACATATATTCTTCACCCATCATAGATTTAGAAAATTCCAAAGAAGATGCATATATAGATCAAGAATAATTATGTTCACCATGTCAAACAGATTCAAAAGATGAAGAGTACATAATCACCAGAGTTATGTTTTTTTTCTTTAATTGTGAAAAATGTGGACATCTTGAAATAGAATGCCATGAAGGAAATGAGACAAAAAAACTAATTGAAAAGGAAGACAATTATGAAGTAGAATTGATTAGTGCTTTAGATGAACTAAGAGAAGAAAAAAATTCACTCAAGAAAGAATTGATGAAACAAAAGGAAAGTGTTCACATTTTTTAAGAATCCCAACAGGTCATTGAGAAATTAAGAACTCGGCTACAAGAACCCAGAAAGATCAAAGRAAATCTTGGATATCAAAAACAATATTTGGAAGCCAACATAGAAGCAAAGAAGGAAGAAGAAAAAATGAGAGAGAATATATTGATARATCATCTTAAGAAAAGAACTAACGATCTAAACCAGTTTGAGGGAGAGTTTGGTCAAGAAGAGAAAGTACCTGAAGAAGAAATAATCACATTAAAAATTCATCTTGAATAAGAGAAAAGAACAGAAGAAGTGACAAAGTCTCAGATAATGAAGAAAGAATAAGAGGTTGAGAATCTTGAAGAAGAAGTTGTCACATTGAGAATTAAAATCATCAAGCTCAACAAGAACGTCGAAGAGACAAAAACATCCACATTAGTTATAGAGAACTCAAGGTTGCTAGAAAAGAAAAATGAAGAAAATAGAAAGAGTTATGCATAAGTACTCAAAGGAAGGAATCATGGTCAACCAGAATCTAAGAAAACTATTGAAGATACATCTTCAAGAAGACCATTCATCTTCAAGCCACAAAGAAGCTTCAATCATGATCATGGTCAATCAAGGAATAAATTCAGAAGGATGACACCACAAAGAAGATCATTCACTCCCAAGTATGCAAATTTATTTTATGGTCATTGTTTTTATTGTACTAATTTTATACATAAGGTTGCAGATTGCAGGGATTATAAAAGAAATGTTCAAGCAAGAAGTGCATATGTGTCCCCATGTAACATTGAATGTTACAAATGTCATAACTATGGACACATAGCTAGTGACTGTATAAGCATGATCATACTTCCATGGAAGAGAACATTGATATCAAATATAATAAAGAATGGATAAGAAAATATGAAGAACAGATGAATAAATTCCAGGTCCCAAAGATTGCAATATTGGAAATAAAACGAGATGAAGAAAATTCTACAGAGAAAAGTAAAGATGTCAGATACATAAAGGTTTGGAAAATAACTGAAAGAAAAGAAGGACATGTAAATAAGGAACAAGTTCAAGAGATTGTACTTTCAGGCATTGTAGTGAAAGATGAATCCACAGATAGAAAGAAAGAAGTTAGAGATCAGAGAGATGATGAATCTACCAATGAAAATGATGATGAATACACATCAGAGCAGGAATTGTTCCAAGCCATCCAACTTAGACACTCCCACGTAATATTAATATTAGATAGGGGGAGTCTATGCGATAGATGTGACAGACCAAAGAACCATCCTTCAAGAAGATTGTAGAGTTTGAGAAGATATATCCAGAGCAATCAGTTAGCAGAAGTACAATTTGATGGATTAATCAAGAATTCATGATAGTATAGTGATAAATGGGTCAACATTCTGGAAAGTTGCACAAGTAGAGCCTTGGATAGTATGGACGAGAGCATGGATTCATATATTGGTTTAAAGAGTGGTTCAGATACAAAGGAACATTATCATAATGGATGATAATTACATAGGAAATGGCTCGAACAATGCTAATGGATTCTGAATTGACAGATATTTTTTGGACACATGTAGTGCATACAACAGTTCACATTCAAAACAGAGTAATTCTCATAAACAACAATGACAAAAATCCCTACGAACTATGGAAAGGTAGCGTAGACAATAACCTCTACATCAAGGTAACTCAAACTAGTATTTTATTAATTGAAATTTATGTTGATGATATTGTTTTTGGAAGTACTAATGATAGGTTAAGACATAAATTTGCAAAGGATATGCAGAATGAATTTGAAATGTCATTACTTGGATAACTATCCTTCTTTCTAGGTCTTCGGATATGTCAAAGAAACCAAGGGATTTTTATTTCTCAAACTAAGTATATCAAATAAATGATAAAGAGGTTCAAAATGGAAGATTGAAAACCAGTTACCACTCCTATGAAAACCAATTGCAAGTTGAGAAAATATAATGATTCAAACTCTACAGAATAAAGGAAATACATATCAATGATTGGTAGCTTACTATATGTGACAACATCTAGACCAGATGTAATGCATGCAATTGAATAGGTGGCATGATTTCAAGAAGCACCAAAGGAATCACATGTCTTAGAAGTAAAGAGGATTTTCAGATATCTCAAAGGAACAAAAGAGTTTGGATTATGGTATCCAAAAGGAAACGATCTATCACTTATTGCCTACATAGATGCAGATTGGGTAGGTTGCATTGATGACCGATCGAAACACCAATGGAGCAGTGTTATACTTAGGTGAGTGTTTAGTATCTTAGCTAATCAAGAAACAATCATCAATATCTTTATCTACAACCGAAGTAGAGTATATTGCAACAACATGATGTTGTACTTAGGTTCTATGGATGAAACAAACTTTGATAGATATACACGTTGAGTATGATGAGCCCATTCCAATATATTGTGATAATACAAGTGCCATCAGTATCTCAAAGAACCCAGTGATGCACTCCAAGAAGATGCACATTCCAATAAAGTATCACTTTCTACGAGAACAGGTTGCAGAGAAGAACATCAGAGTTGAATATGTGGGAAAAAAAGAACAAGTGGAAGACATCTTTACAAAACTTCTTCCAAGGGAAGCCTTTGAGTATTTTCTCTAGAGGCTCAAAGTAATTTCTACTCCAAAATGAATTATTTTGAATGTTTATCTTATATGTCTTAGATTTACATGAGGAAGAACCATAAAGAGGACAGTTCAGGTTGGGGGATCAATTTCATGAATATTTCAGTCAGGGGGAGTATCCCCATTGACAGTTCAGTTAGGGGGAGTATCCCCATATGGAAAGATACCTTTTCCATTGATGACAAAGGAGGAGATATTTATGAGATGCAAGATAGAAATGCTTGGAGAGAGAGCACAAAGGCATGTAGATAGGGGGAGAATCCCAAGGAGAGTTCAGTCAGGGGGAGCATCCCCAAAGGGAGATACTCTTTTCCATTGATGCCAAAGGGGGAGAGATAGAAACATTTATGAGGAGTATAAGCATGAATGTTATGATGACTAAGTGTTTCCATCAATGTTAGTGTTTCCATCAATGCCAAAGGGGGAGATTGTCATACAATTGGCTTAGGTTGATGGACAATTGGTATGGATTGTTGGTTTTCATTGATGTCAACCATTGGAGAGTGAGATTTTATATTAATGTCAACCCTTAGTGATTGATGTCAACCCTTGGATAAAGTCTGGTAGTGAATTTCGGTAGAACAAAGGTTTGGGTAATGGACCCAATATTGTTTCATGTATAATGGTATGATTTTTAATATATTTTAAGGTAAGACTATTCTATATGGATATTGCATGTCATTCCATTTCTGGTGGTATGTGGAAYGTCACATAASTCCTCACGGTTAGAGAGTTATGGCCATGAGAAGTTGGAGAACCCAGGTTTGGGTAATGGACCCAAGTTTGTTTGATGGATAATGGTATGAGTTTTGATATATTTGCAGGAAACACTATTCTATATGGATAGTACATGTCATTCCATTTCTAGTGGTATGTGGAATGTGATGCTTCCCCCCTACTCTCCCTCGAGATATGAAACCTCCCAGTCAAGGATCTTCGATTCTCTGAGCCGAATCAGCTCTCGAAAACCTTAATGTTCTCACTTGTGATTAAACACAGTCCCTTTCATATTTTTGTGTACGTCCTATGATACCCGCAACCTCTTCCTTCGCACTTACGAAATATCAAAGTTTAGGCACTAGCTCTTTTTCCATTAGCCCCTTCTTGGATGTGACATCGGGCTATGACCTCACATAAGCACATAATTGTGAGGTGGCCAAAAGTGGTTTGAGACCACACCTCTTTTCTACCTACAATTAACTACCAATTTCCATGTGTCCCTTTTGCAATACCGTGGTTTCGATTGTGACGTGCTCTCAAATTTTTAAAGTCTGAGCACTTGTTTTCCCCGCAATTCAATGTGACCGTTGATCTCATGATCTTGGGCAGTGCCTCTGAACGATAGATGAGATCTGTCCTCCTTCTTCCTTGGTCAACTATCATTCAATGAACCCTCTCTTCCTTTTGCACGCACTCCCATATCCTCACAATATATCAGTGCCTTCCCTCCTTCCAAATCGATGGCTATGATTGATTTAGCCCTTTGAGTTTTGGGAGTTTCAACTCTCAACTCTCGCTTCCTCCATAGTACTTCCACCTGAAGTCGACGATATTTCGATGTGTGTCTCTCCATATCGACGTCTATGGTTCACTTTGGATATTCTAGTTTTGGGAGTTTCAACTCTCAATATTCACTTTCTCCCAGAATGCTTTCATCCAGAATTCATGATCTATTGACTCATGTCTCCCATAGATCAACGACTACGATTCACTTCGGGTCTTATCCCAGAGCCCAAGGATTTCTTCTATGTGTCCTTTTGAATTAGACGGCTATGATTCAATTTGAGTATTTATCCAAAATCCATGGATTTCTATCACGTGTCCTTATGAATCAGATGACTATGATTCACTTCGGATCTTAAGGTTTCAGGAGTTTCAACTACTGCACACCCACTTCTTGAGTGCTTTCACCCAAAGTCTCTGATTGGTTGAAATGTACCTCCCGATGATCAATAATCAGTATTTACTTCGACTCTTCGGTGATTTATCCTCCTCCTTGTCTACAAACTTCTGAAGTTGTAGATCTTGCACCACCTGTCCCAATGGATGATGGATGGTCCCTAATCACTTAGAGACTTCGAAACTTTATTAATTCCACTCTCCTGTGCACACAAAGGGTAAAGGCTCGTGCACTTTACCTATATCGGATGACTGTCGATCCTTGTGCTCAGATCCGACGGTTGTGAATTTGTTTCCTCCTCAATGCTCACATTTTCTTCCCTAGACGTTGATCTAATGGTCCAGACCTCTTCCAACAACAGATCTGACAGCTACTATTGCCTCTCCTCATGATTTTGTGATTTCTTCTGACTTGGAAGAGTTTGTGTGTTCAAAGGTTTTGTCCCTTGAACTTCCTCTTGCAAACCCGGGTATATTGGGTCTCGTCTTCAATTATTGGGACGCTATCCCTCCTGATCTTGAGTCCTTTGAGACTTTTAATCTCCCATGCAATCCTTGCATCTTGGGATCTTGATAAACTCAGTTCGAAGGATTTCTTTGAAATAAATTCTTCACACACTTCTTGTGCTTCGTTGTTCTAGTTCTTCAACACTTAGTCGCTCCTTGAATCTGTGCACTTCTTGCACTTGGTATAAGTTCTCATCATTTCTTACGAACTCCTTTGAGTCAATTCAAGAATCTATCAACACACTCCTTGCGTATGATATGAAATCCTTGCATACAAGTTATGAGGAGCAGAATGATTATAACTTATCTTGTTCATCATAGATTCATATGATTGAGCATAAACAATCATACATAAACCAAAATGAACTAAAACACACACAGAATGTATCATTCATTCAATCACACATAAAAATGAACATTGTCCAAGGAATTGGAACAATTATGTTTGTTCTATTCATTCATGAAATAAATTACATAGTATTACAGTTCTTCACTGCATCTTCATCCTCTTCTACTCTACTCTAATCCCTAATACCATACAACAACAAAAAAAAAATATCTAAGGAGTGGCTCCTCAAGCTCTTCTATGTCCTATCTGCAACCTATCCTATCAGTTTCTAGCGGTTACCTACTTTGTCCTATTACAATAACTATCGGTTATTACCCGATAAGGGATTCCACTCTCTATATGCAACTCCTTACAATCATACATGACTTTACCAACAAGATATATTTAAAAACATTATTTCCAAAATATCTAAACTACTTGTTCTGTTTTCGAGTTAAATGTTGATTTGGAATTATGTCATGCTGAGATGTCATATCCTTGCCTCCACACTTGCTTCTCTGACTTTGAAGGTGATGCTCTTGCATCATAATCCTTTGGCTAAAATACTTATGGGCTCATGTCCATGAGATCCTACACTATTTTTCCATGCTTCAAAATATCAGGTTCAATGAACCAACATGAATCTTCCACTGGATGATCTTTCCACTTCACTAAGTATTTAGGATATGTCTTCCTCCTTGTCTTCTTTCCAACTCTTTGTACTATGATTTTCTCCATATGAGTTTTTTCTGTTGTAGGCAATTTTTCTTCCCAATAAACTTCTTTCTGATCATCTAATTCTGCTACATCATCTCTCTTGTAATGGTACAGGTATGCAACATTGAATATCAGTGATATCCCAACATTGTCTCACAATCCAATTTCATAAGCATTGGATGAAATTTTTTTGAGAATCCAACATGGTCCTATCTTCTTCATCTTCAACTTGTTATATGTTCCCTTGGAAACCTCTCTTTTCTCAAATGAGTCAAAACTTCATCTCCTACTTCAAATTGAACTTCTCTCCTCTTCTGATCAACTATGTTCTTATATTTTAGGTTGTTGTCCTGTAGCTTCTCTCTGACTCTGTCATGGAGTTTTTGCATTTCTATTGCAAAATCTTTCGTGCTAGCACTTCTGAATTAATCTTGGTTCATATCTCTCAATTGTGTAATCCATATTGGTTGTATACCATACACAATTTCAAATGGAATTTTCCAGTGCTCCTATTCATTGAATTGTTAAAGGCAAATTCTTCTTGTGCCAGAATTTGATTCCATTGACGGCCTTGTTCAGTGACTAAACTTCTTAACAATTTTCCCAGACTCGTGTTTACTACTTCAGTCTGTCGATTTGTCTGAGGACGATATGTTCAACTAAAGGACAATTTTGTCCCCAGCCTTTTCCATTGAGTTCTCCAAAATTGTCCTACAAATTTTGTGTCTATGTTTGAGACTATGCTCCTAGGAAATCCATGTAGTCTCACCACTTCTCTGAAACACAAATTGGATATGTATGTAACATCGTTTGTTTTCTGGAATGGTATGAAATGTGCCATTTTTTAAAATATTTCCACCACAACAAATATGGAATCACTCCCTTTATAGGTTCTAGGCAATCCCAATACAAAATCCATATTGATTGCATCCCATGGCCTTTCTGGAATTGGTAATGGCTGATACAAACCAGTGTTTTGTTGTCTTCCTTTTGCATATTGGAAAATTATGTATTTGTTCACAAATATTTTCACCTCTTCCCTCATGCTCGGCCAATAATATGAATTTCTCAACTATGCAAATGTCTTATCATGACCAAATTGTACAACTAAACCTCCACTATATTTCTCTTTCAATAGGTTATCTCTCATTGAGCATATTGGTATGCATAGTTGACTCCCTTTGAACAATAATCCATCCTGGATCAAATATTATGTCCATGAGCCTCTATCTCCCAGCAAAGGATTCTTACATGCCTCATAAGATTCTTTAAAATTTGGATCCTCTCAATACATTTCCTTTAGGTGTTCAAACCCTAAGGTCTCCACTTGGAATTCTTGTACAATTAAACTCCTCCTCAATTCATCTGCAACTTTGTTATCAGTTCCAACAATATGTTTAATAACAAAAGTAAAATTCTGCATAAATTCTACCCATTTAGCATGTCTTTGATTCAACTTTTCTTGTCTAGTAATAAACTGAAAAGCTTGATTATCACTGTACAAAACAAATTCTTTAGGAATTAGATAGTGTCTCCACTTCTTTAAATCTTGAATCACTGCATAAAATTCTTTTTCATATTAGGAATACTTCTTCTTGGTGTCATTCAAATTCTCACTGAATAAGAAATTGGCCTATTATCCTGACTCAAGACTACTCCAATAGCTACTCCACTTGCATCACATCTCACTTGAAATGTTCTTCCAAAATATGGTAAGACCGAAATTGGTTGTTCTCTGATATTCTCCTTCAACACTTTGAAACTCTTTTCATCTTCCTCTGTCCAATTAAAATACTTGTGTTTCTTCTTCACAGTTTCCATCATGGGTGTGCATATACCACTGAAATTTCTTATAAACTTTCTATAAAAACTTGCTAGCCCATGAAAACTTATTACCTCAAATATGCTTCTTGGAGATGACCATTCTTTGATTTCTCTCACATTTTCTAGATCCATCTTCAATTCATTTGAAGAGATAAAAAAACCCAAGTATATGATTTTTTTTTCATAAAGAGATTTTATTCAGATTTATTAGCAATTTTTATTCCTGCAACCTTCTCATCATTGATGTCAAATGTTTTAAGTGTTCTCCCTTTGTCTTCTCGAAGATTAGTATGCCATCTAGATTCACTATGACAAATTTTCCTATGAAGTCTTTCAACACTTCATTCATTAATCTCATAAATTTTCTTGGGGAATTTGTCAACCCAAATGAGCATGACCAACCATCCAAACAAACCTTCATTTGTCTTGAATGTTGTCTTCCATTCATCTTCCTCTCTCGTCCTTATCTGATGATATCCAATCTTTAAGTCTATCTTGGAAAAATATCTTTCTCCACTCAAACAATCCATCAAATCATTCATCCTAGGTAAAGGGAATCTATACCTAATGGTGATTTTGTTGATGGATATGGAATTTGTACACATTATCCATCCTCCATCCTTCTCTGGACTCATCACAGTTGGTACTACGCATGTTCTTAGGCTTTCCCTGACTAAAAATTTATCCAACAACTCTTGGACTTGATTTTTTACCTCCTCATTCTCTATAGGTGTCAAACTATAAGCTGCTTTGTTTGGTAAACTAGCTCTTGGGATAAGGTCAATATGATGGCTTATACTTTAATGGGTGGAAATGAGTGAGGTAACTCATCCACTCTTATGTTAGCAAATTTTTCCAACAGTTCCTGTATTTCTTTAGGTAAATATTCCACATAAGTATTTGTAAGGATAACTCTTGGTTTCCTCACTATATAAAACTGCATTTCCTGCTCCTTCTTGACTTCATTCAAGAGTTCCTTCCCACTCATGAGAAGTATACTTGAACTAGATTCCCTCTTTTTCTCTTTGTCCTCTATTGGTAACAACATATTTGTCCTACCACCCTTTTCCATGGTATAAGTATTCTTCCTCCCATCATGAATAAATTTTCTATCAAACTGCCATGGTCTCCCCAATAAAATATGACAAACATCCATAGGAATTACATTACATAATATTTCATCCTTATAACATCATATTTTAAATTCAACTTAGCATTGTTGACTTACCATTACTTGATGTCCTTTATGCAACCATGACACCTTGTATGGGTTTGGATGTGCAGTTGTCTTCAGCTCTAGTTTCTCCACCATCTCTCTGGATACTAGATTGTCAATCCTCCCACTGTCTATGATCACCTTGAAAACTCTGTCTTTCATCTTGCAAGAAGTACTAAACATAATTTTTCGCTAAACTGGTTCCTCTACCTCCTTCTCTGGTTTAAGAAGAACTTTCCTCATCATTAGGTTCTTTCCTCCTTCTGCTAATTCTTCTTCCACATGATTATGTGCTTCAGAAATGTGTTCTTCTCCTCCTCTAGCATCTTTCTTCTTCTCTTGTCATTCCCAATATATGTGCCATGTCTTTCCACATGCATAACATCTAATTTTACCTCCTCTAGCTCTTCCTTTTCCTCTAGGAAAAGAGCTTCTTCCTCCAAGTTGTTCTTCCTTAGAACTTCCACCTTTCTCAGGGTGACTATGTTGCTTTCCAACTTCATGCTTTGGTTTCTAGAACTTCTCTCTGCTAGTTCCCTTACCTTTGCTTGAATTTCCTCCTCTATTTTGTTGGCTTTGTTTTCTGGATAATTTCTCTTCATCTTTCAAGTATGCTTGATAAGCATCCTCTACTTTACTAACAAACATCATGATGATTTCCTCATGATCTCAGTCCATTGATATACCTGGATATTTTTGCATCATCATTCTCTTTATGTCCATCCCTGATGTTCAATCTGTAAAATTCCTCAATGTATTCCTTCACTGATAAGAGTTTATGTCTCAGGTTCTGCAATCTTCTGAATAGATTGATTTGATAGTCCTTTGGGATAATTTTTCTTTTAGCTTGGCTACCATCCTATCCCAACTTTTAATTTTCTTCTTTCCCTTGCATCTGTGATTGGCTTGCAGTT
>JZKD02S2360327.1:391894-415426 GCA_000966675.3 Picea glauca
AGGTATAATCACAACTAATGGCCTAAAGCCAACATAAATAAAATAACATTACTAATATAATATGCCCTAATTAAGGGGTAATGAGCCAATATTAGGGCTTAACAATTCTATCCTCACAACCAACATACCAATATAGGGGAAAATTATGGATTGTATAAGGAGGATGTATGGAATGGAATGTTGAGGATAAAACACAGAGCATAATGCAAGAAGGTTTGGAATAGAAGGGAGAAATTATAATAGAGTTCTCTTGCTTCTCTTTCATATATCTAAATGACCCCCCTAGGTCCCCTTTTATATGATAAAATCATGGTTATTCAGTTTTTGGAAGGGCTATAGGAGGTAAAATGGTTTCAAAACCTAAGATAGCCTGTAAACTCCATTGGAAAACACAAAATTTATATTTTTTTGCAACTTTTTAGAGTACATGTTTTCTTTCATTTATGCATCTAGTGTGTGTACATGGGTTGTTAGGTATGGAAAATGCATGTGTATGCGCTCTGCATATGCGTTAGGGCACGTATACCATACACAATATTTTTTTATAAGAACTCCAACAATTATTTTTTTCATATGTGTGAATGAGTAGGCCAACATCAGAGATGCATAGTAGTGGAATTTTGAGTAATAACATTTCACTCTACTGAGAAGCCCATGTTTCCCCCACCTAATTTCTAAGGATAACTAGAGGAGATCGTGTATCAAGTCCAGCAATGGATAACACGATCTACACCATGATGGTGATGATCAACATGTCCACATATGGAAGCCCAATAGCCCCTATGATTTTCCTCCCAACACAGATCAACCAAGGCTCGTCACATTCAAGCAACCCAAGGTATGGGGAATGGTAATCCAATGTCACCATAATGTATGGTTAGTCATTTTTTCATGAAAGGTGTTGTGTTTAATTTATTAGGATAATGGACAAGGATCATTGGTTGATGTTAGATAGTGGATCACTTGCTTGAGAAATTGTCTCAGTTTCCTTGTTTCACCTTGGTGGTCAGCTTTTGTGCCCTAGTATTGTGTTGTCAATGCCCAAGGAAAAGGGATAATACTAGGGGGGAATCCCAAGGGTAATGTTTTTCTCCCGACCATACTTAACATTTTCCATCTTACATCCTTTCATATATTCTAAACTTCTACTATTTCCCATACTCTCAGGAGAAAGGGGATGACATCCTAGAGGTAGATTGCAATTATTATAAGAGAATAAGAAAATGATGCTAAAAAGAAAGTGAACATAGAATATAAGGACAAAAAATATATATATTCCAACTTGATCTCTACTCATTCATTGCTCACCCTGGTTCCAAAAAAGTAATGCTAAAGCTTAGAAACCCACAAAGAGGGACCCTCAAAGAAAATTATAAATGAAAGTATGGATTGGAAACTTGAAAGATGGCTAATGAAGGGGTTTGGAAAAATGTAGCAAAGAAATGTTATGTAAATCAAGCGCAAGTGCACCCTCAACAAAATTTCTCATAGAAATGGACACCATAAGACATGAAGGAAGCCTTAAACCATAACATATTCACACTTACTCTTGATGGGTTTTTACTTTCCCTTGTCACTCTTGGGACCTATCCCTATACCTGGGTTATTTATTTCATGTCTAGGTGGCACACCTAATAGGGCTTCATGAAGGTCTCCTATACTTAAACTTGGTAACCCTCATAAGGTCTTGGGCTTGGGTGATACTTGAATGGGATACTGCGGTGAACTGTTTACATGGATTATATCTTAGGCATCATATTACTTTACATGATTTAAGGACTAACGTGTCTTATAAAAATTGGTTTACTTTGTCTTATATTCTACTTTGTTTTGAATGGCCCTAACATGGTTCTTTTAGGGACATATTGGGTTATGCCCAAGATTTTGTGCCTTATTGCAGGACTTTGGCATGTTTGATGGAGAGAAGTGAGTCATCAAGTGGCTCAACACCCTCAAATAGTTCTTTCACACCCTTAGAACCTTGTACAATTTACAAATGGGCTTGGTTTTGAGTAGGTTGGTCATTATGCCCCATACATGGGCTGGAATCCCATAGGATGGGCAGATAAACCTGAATTTATTATGCACAAAGGATGGAGGAAGTTTCCTTTGGAAGAATCTTGGAATCACTAGAGGATGGGATTGCACACCTCTTGAACTTGGACGTGGGCTTTAGAGGCTAGGGTTTGATGGATGGTGTGGTTCCCAAGGTAGTTTTACTTGAAGAGACGCACGACATGGCACCTTTGCACGTTGGAGCATGACACATGGCCTTTGGAGGCCCAACGTTCTATTCCTTGAGGCTTGACATCACATTTTCATCCCTACATCACCCTTCTAGGGCATGACGTCACCCTTTGGAGGGTTTTACTTTATGTATTTTTCATTTTGGCATATTGTAGAGGAAAATGAAGGGGTTATCCCACTTATAATTTGCAGTTGACAAATATATGTGGAAAATTTGGTTTAGGGTGGCCTCATATACATAGTCCACCCTCCCATTTCATTTTTTATCATCACAACTCTCACTTGAGAGGCTTACTTATGAAATTTCCCATCCTCTTGGGGTTACTAGCTCTTTCTCTCTCGTGCACTATCTTTGGAAGACAAAGTTGTGGATGCTCTTTGCTGATTTTTTGGTTGGAATTTCTACAATTATGGTTTTATCTCATGGTATTTTGTTGAAGTGAAATGTTTTCAATTTTGTCTTCATGCAATTAATGTTTCATGGTAATTTTACTTTTTCATTCTATATGTCTTGCTTGGTGAAGCCCTAAGAGAGGAGAATAAGTGCTTCCTCCTCTCACAAGGTTAATTTTGTCCAAAATTTGTCAAGAATTCCTTGCTAGGGTTAGACTCATAAATCCCTAAAGTAATATCACTTTAGGAATTTATCCCTAGGATTATCAATTTTGACGTATTTGAAACTAAAAGAAGGGAGAAAAGGTTTCTAGGGCCCAAAAGTTCTTTCACCCTAGAAATTATTTTCCTCAAGATTCAACCTCTAAGGCCCTAATGTGATAGCACCTTAGAGATTGAGTCCTACCTCTTGGTTGCAACTAGATAAATCTCCAAGTTTAGTTTCATTTTTTTTAATAAATACTCCATATCCCTGAGGCACTGGTTACATATCTCTCTTGTGGTGAAATTTCTCAAAAAACACTCTCTTTCAACTCCCTTAATATTTCTACTAACTTTACTAACACCAACACTTGCAAACTTACTAGTAAACTTGTTGTTGTTACAATTTTTTTCTGAATCTACCTGATAACTCTTTAATTTGGTTAATAAACATCCATTGGTGGCCTAACTCATCCAAAAATTGCATCTAACAATTGGATATTATTCTAGTGGATTTGTGCTAAGTTTCCCTTGTCAATTGTTGCATTTCTGATCAATATTTGTCGTTGTTATTATAAATTATTTGTTGTTGTTTTACTACTATTCATTGCTGCAAATTCATAACAGACATAGAAATGTTTCATGTCTAGTGTCGTTAGGAGGAATTTATTGCTCATTTGAACTTGGAAATAATCATATACATTCGATAAAGTGTTCTTGTTCTGGGAAGGTACTCAAACAACCTTATACCTCTTATCTTTCCTTGACCTAGATCTTTTACTCAGTGATCAAGAGAGGGAGCAGTAGGCTTGGATACTATACGTTCTAGTTTTATCCCTTGAGGTCACCAGGGATGCCTCCTCCATGGTGGACGTATTCCTTCACTAAAACGTGGGAATATCGTACTAAGGTGACAGTGGTAGGATCTTCTATAGTTACGCAAGATTGTTGCAAATATTACACACACCTAGGATTTTTGTTTCATTTTATTTTCCTAATTTTATTTGGCTATGTTGAGGGTCCCTTAGTCTGATATATTATCCCCTTATTGAGGATATTTTCCCCTATACAAGGGTGCCACATACCCTCCAGTCAATTCTTAGTTATCATTTAGTTAGACTAGTTGAGTGAAGTGTTGCATGTCAACCTTGGATTTATCACCAAGTGTTTCATTATAACCATAGGATCATCACCATTAATGAGAACTTTCATTAGAATCATCAACAATAAGGAACATTCCAAATGTGTGAGCAATATCCTCCTCATTTCACTCTGGTTTGGCTATTTAAATGATGACCGCATGGCCAATTAACTAGGACTAGGTGGTAGTTTATTCTAGTGACTACCAACTTATGTCACATATCTCTAGAAAGTTCCTAATGCAAATTAGATTGGATACTATGGAGATTTAGTTGTTCCATACATAGTATATCACTTGTATTGTAACATTATATTACTTATATAATATAAATTTGTTCATTATTTTCTCCATTTTTGTCTTCTCTCTTCATCCACCATTGCAAGTTGTGTATGTTTCATTGTTAGCTAAATATTGTGTGCAAGTATCTTAGAAAATATACATTGTATTAGATCCCATGGGCTGCTAGAAAGGATCATCACCAACACTCTTTTGCAAGTACCGAAGACCGAAAAAAACAACAAGAAAGATGGAATTTCCCGCATCTGCAATTCTAATGCCATATAACTACCTCGATTGGAAACCAAGAATTATAAACCTAATCATGGGTAAGGGATCGTATTGGATATCCATGGCGATAGAAATAGAACCCACCTCAGTAGAGGAAAAATCCAAGTACTTCAATGCATGGAAAGGGCTCATGGTCTCCTATGCATGTTTATTTCTCCCGATCTATGATTTCACATCGATACATGCAAGACACAAAATGATATATGGACCACCTTGGTTGGCCTCTTTGTAAAAAAGGATGAAATGAGGGGCCATTTTCTCGAAGAATAAACGAACTCATTGGATCTGAAGAACTTTGACAATGTCCAAGATTTATTCACCAAATTTAAATCTCTCCTTCATGAATTAACAGACTATGGTATCAACAAATCCAAACAAAAAAAAAGTGGTTCTTGCCATCATGGAAAAACTTGGACCATAATGCATTGTATATGTCTCCACATTTCATTCTACCAAATTCATCGCAAGTGTAACCTAGACCATGCCTTAATTTTTACAGTTCATTGAGGATTTGACATAGGAGTAGGATAAGCTCATTCATATAGGCATATTCAAGGGCCCCAAGGAACATGCACTTGCTGTGCATGATGGAATCATCTCTCAAAATATTGAATCCAAATAGAAAGGTAAATTAAAGGAACATGTAGAGCCAAATAAGGGAGGGTACTCCAAACCCTTCAATGATTCCTCAAGTTCCAAAGGTGGAAAAAGAAAGAAAGAAAATAAAATTGGTTACTGCAATTGTGCGAACCATCCATGATCTACATGCATGAAGAAGAAAATAGATCTTATGGAGAAAATACTTTATAAGAACAATCTTGAGTCCTTCATTCATGAGGCTTCCAAGAAGAAGGTAAATCATAAATATTGGTTATATACTTTCACTAAGTTTATTGAACTTGATTCCTCTACACTACTTACACATGTTGATGACAATAGTAGTTTATTCCATGAGGTGTTTGGTCACCTAAACTTCAATTAAATGTAGCAACTTAGAAATAAGGGGATGGTCATCGAGTTACCTGATATCCACTTTTCCAAAGGGGTTTATGAATGATGTGTCCTTAGCAAGCATCCAAAAGAGAAGTTAGAGAAGGGGAAACATCACAAGGCCTCCTCTCCATTGGATATGATTCACATTGATCTCATGAGTCCTTTCCCTTATCCATCCATCAGTAATGCAAGGTACATGCTTACATTTTTTGTATGATTACTCACATTATACTTCGGTATTTTTTCTTAGACAGAAGTTTGACGTATTTGAGCATCTCAAAAAAATAAAAAAACTTGTTGAGTCTCAATCAAGGAGAAATATCAAATCCCTCCATATAGATAATGGGGGGAGTATGTAAATAGAGATGTTCAAAATATTTGTCTTGATATTGGGATATAGTTGTAGCACACAATACCATATTGACATCAGAATGGGGTTGCTAAAAGAAAAAAAAATCTCTCAAGGAGATGGCTAGTTGCATGATACATGCTACAAATTACTTACAAATGTTTGTGAAGGGATACAAAATACTTGATCCCTCTATAGAAAAACTCATCATTGAGTGTAGTGTCCAATTCGAGGAGATTCCCTCATATTCTCCACATGAGCCACATGCTAATTCTTTTTTACTTCCACCAGTTGCAGATAATGAGTCCACACATCTGGATCACACACTATATATGAGTTCTGATACAGATTCAGAGGATATATATGTACAGCTAGAGAATTCAGATGCATATTCAATAAATGCATATGAGGAGCTATAGCATATGACCAGGTGGGCACAATCCACACTTTAGGATGAAGGAGACTTTATCAGGGATCCAACGGATCCGAGGAGGAACAAATATCAGTTTGAGGATCCTCCTCATGTAATCACTACCACTAAACCCATGATTCCATTGCATTTTTATATGGTTCAATATTCAAACCCAAAGACCTATAGAGAGGCTATAGGGAACCCCTTATGGGAAGCATCCTTGTAGGATGAGTACAAATCTCTCCTTGAGAACCAGACTTGGGATCTAGTTCCTCTTCCTTTAGAAGGGAAGCTTGACAGATGTAGATGGGCATACAAGACCAAAAAGGTAGTAGATGGACATGTGAGAAAACACAAGGCAAGATTGGTTTCCAAGGGATTTCATTAGATCCATGAGATTGACTATGATGAGACTTTTTATTTAGTAGAAAAGTTGGATTTTGTTAGGTTATCCCTTGCCTTTGGAGAAGAAAAGGGATGGAAATTACATCATATTGACATGAAGAGTTATTTTTTTCATGGGTATCTCTCAAAGGAAAATTATATGGAGAAGCCACCTTGATTCATACATAATTCATATTTAGTGTGTCAACTAAAAAAATCAATCTATGGCCTCAAGCAGGCGACTAGAGAATGGTACGAAAATATGGACTGCTACTTTTTCTCCAATAATTTTTCAAATGCAAATTTGATCCAAATGTCTACATGTTGAGGATCACTGACTCAATTATGATCCTAGTCCTATACGTGGATGATCTTTTGATCAATCAAAACTTGGTTTCAACGATTACTTCGGTCATAAGAATTATTCATGACATGTTTTCGATGAAATACATGGGTCCACTCCATTTATTTCATGGTATTAGGATCAACCGCGATTCTTCAGGAATCAATCTATCTCAGGATAAGTATGCTCAGGATCGCATGGATAKATTCCACATTATAGACTATAAGTCTACACMTACACCCTTCTTATCTAGGGTTAGACTTGASGATGGTCGGGATACACCAATGGTGGAAAACACCTTGTATGAACAGTTGTGGGGAGTCTTTTTTATCTCACCCAGACCCGACCAAATATATCATATGTAGCAGGGGTAGTCTCCAGRTACATGTAGGAGTTGCAYGAGTTACATCGRAATTMTTCCAAGTGCATCCTCAGATACATTAAAGGAACCATCAGTTATGGGGTCCACTATGCAACAGGATGCAAGTTGGATCTCATAGGATTCATTGATTCTGACTAGTCTGGTGATGGCATCACTCACAAGTCCACATCCAGGTAAATGTTGAGTTTTTTATCTGGACCAATATGTTGGTCGAGAAAAAAGAAGTCTATTATTTCTCTATCTTTCACAAAGGTTGAGTACATAAGAGAATTCAATGTCACCATTCAGGCGTGATTGGGGATATATAAGTTCATCACCGATGTTATCATTTAGTTCCATTGTTCAACTATGATCTGATGTGAAAAATAGAGTACACTCAAATTCTATTGAGATACAGTACAAAGACAGCGGATAAAACATATTGATATCCATATGCATTTTATCAGGGATTTGGTTCATGACAGGGTCATCGATTTCAATTACTTCCCTTTCATTGAGAATATTGTAGACATCTTCACCAAGAATTTCACTAAGGAAAAATTCCATAGTTTACGCGATCGTCTTAGAGTGAAGGACATAGTTTCCTAACAACTTTCTTTCTCTTATTTTGATACATTGTATTTTGAGGGGGGGCGCTTTCCCATGATTTTTTCCCTCTTTCCTCACTTTATTTTAGTGGTCATTAGTTGAATTTTTCATGGGTACCTAACATGGCCTCTGTTTTTGGGACCTATTCATTATGTATACTCCCTAGTAGTGTTCAGGCGGGGTGTTGGAGATATTACACACACCAAGGATTTTCCTTTCATTTTATTTACCTACATTTATTTGGCTATGTTGAGGGTACCCTAGTCTGAGATATTCTCCCATCATTGAGGATATTCTCTCCTAGACATCGATTCCACATACCCTCTAGTCAATTCTTAGTTACCATTCAGTTAGACTAATTGGGTCAAGTGTTGCATGTCAACCTTGGGTTTATCACCAAGTGTTTCATGTTAACCTCAATATCATCACCAATAATGTGCACTTGCATTAGTATCATCACTAGTAAGGTGTATTCCACATGTGTGAGTGATATCCTCCTCATGTCACTCTGGTTTGGCTAGTTAAACTGACAAGCACATGGCTAGTTAACTAGGACTAGGTGGCAGTTGACTCCAGTGACTACCAGTGTGTGTCACATATCTCTAGTAAACTCCTAATGCATATTATCTTGGCTAATATGGTGATTTAGTTCTTTCATACATAGTATATCACTTCTATTTTAACATTCTGTTACTCACATAATAGAAATTCTTTCATTCTTTTCTGCATTTTTGTCTTCTCTATTCATCCACCATTACAAGTTCTGTATGTTTCATTGTTAGCTAGATATTTTGTGCAAGTATATCAGAAACTCTACAAATATTTGAGGACTTTTAGTGGGTATTTTCACAAGTACAAATCCTACGATAACATTTTGGCATCGTTGTCGGAGAGGATCAAGTCATTCTCCTCAATGAATTATCTTTTGTAAACTTTCTCCAGAAGCCCTTCTCTTACAATTTTACTTGCAGACTCCACCGAGGGTGGTTTCCTCACCTTATTTTAATGATCCTAGAGAGATTCCACTAATATATTCCTAGGTTTCATCCCACTCTCAACTTTGTGATATTTCATATTCTCAAATAATGGGACTATGGAACCCTGGTATTTTTGTTAATTGTATCCATTCATTGATGTTGATAGTATTCCATGATACCCAAATTATAGGCTCTCACAATGGATTAATGGTTGTATGAATCATGATGGTGATAGGTCCTTGTATATTACCAATTTTGAAAAATTGACAAGATACACAAAAGGATTGGATTTGATACATGAATATCCATGGATGCACTTGTTTTTGTTTGGCATATCGATTAAAATACGAAGGTGGCTTGCAGAAAATATCAAACAAAAAAGTGTATCTTCCCTAACACATCTCACTAAATTTATTGAATATTAGGGTCCGAGCCATCAAGAACTTAAGGAAACCATTCAAGAGATTTAGGTATCTCTTCAAGAAGAGGAAACCTTTGAAGAATAATAAGTTAGTGAAGAGCAGTGCGAATACTTCTCCCAAAGATTGAAAGAAGCGTAAAACAAGATAATAATTTTTGCAAGGAACTGTTTGATTAATGCCAAGATATACATCTATTGATTGACCTTTGTTCATAAAGAAGAGAATATCATGACCTTGAAATTAAAGAATATGTGAAAAATTTTGAATTTTTAGTAGAAGAAAAGCTTACTAAGGCATACTTCCAAGTAAAAACACTATGTGCCAACATACAAGAGAAGTATGAAAAACCTTGGGTTTTATTCAAGATATTGGAGTTGAATATGAAGGGAGAAAAATGGGATGATTCATAAGATGCAGACCTTGATGAATTCCCCCCTCCAAACAAACAAGCAAGTGATGAAGACTTTATTAATGAAATAACCTATATATTGTTGGTTGTGGAGCCTGATTATCTTCCTGATTCAAAGGTCCTTGCTTTCAGCCGTGTTTATACCCCATGAAGTATTTACACCCCATAAGTATGTACACTCTTCCACACGGGGGACTGCAGAGGGGGGGTACCCCCTCTGCGGGGTCCGGGGGGGATATCCCCCCGACTTGGGGGTCTGGGGGCAAGTGGGCCCCCAACAGGGGTTTGGGGGTGAATCCCCTGAAGGAAAACCTGACTTGTAAATGTATATTGTAATTTCATTGTAAATCTGGACTGTTCATTATAAGGTCATAGATCTAACGGTAGATATTATGTTAGGGTTTGTTTCCCTAGAAGGCAACCTTTTTTTATGAGGGAAATGTATTACGGCTATGGTTGATGGTGAATATTGTATTCTGAGATAAGAGACTGTGAGAGAAAGAAGAGGAAGTTACAATGGGTTTGTTCTAGGTTGTATCCCTTCATATGTTGGATAATAATAAAGGAAGGACCTGGAAATTTCTCTGGTGGATGTAGCCCACACTGGGTGAACCACGTAAATTTGTGTCTCTATTGTATTGTGTATCTTTTGTGTTTTGTTTCCGCATTTGTTTTATTTTATTGCTCCACGGTCCTGTTTTTGTAACACATATATTGAGAATGCCTTGGATGAGATACTTGAATATCATGCATCTCCAAGGAGGGAGCATGAGGAAGAAGCTTATGAAGAGTCTTGCCAACCCCTTGAAGAGGAGAAATAATTTCCTCATGATTATGTTGAAGATAATGAAGACTTTATTGAATAACAAGAGCCTAAAGATGTGAATCATGAGAAATATTATCGAGAAGAACATGAGTTTCCTTGTGAACATGTATAAGAAGAACACTTTTATGAAGCACACCATGTTGAATACCATATCTACAAAGAGCCTCCTCATGAAGACAAAGTCCTAGTATTTTCTCCTCCATTTGATGAGGTCATCCAACATCTCATCCCTCCAACACATGAAGAAAATAACATGGTAAGTTATACTTATTTCCAAGACTTTGATGATGCTCTATTATATGAATTGGAAAGTGAAGAAATGATAAAGGAACCCTTGGATAGTTTATACCCTTCATGCTATAATGAAAGTGATGATGTGATTGAAAATATTGATGGGTTTATATAGGTTGAGATACATAAATGGGATATGAATTATACGTAAATGTGTTGAACCTGAACAAAAAATATCTAGATAGAAAATGACATACACAGTTTGTAGAGAAAATATGAGAAAAGAGAAATAGGAGAGAAAGAATGGAAGGATTATCATTAACCAAATGAATGAATCATAATTTACACATGATATAATATGTAGAAATCAACTAATGCACACTGGAGGAGAATCCAATGCGCCATAGTGGTGGTATAGAGTGATATAGACACACATTGGCAGTTACATGAGTAAACTTCCACCTAGTCTAGTCTCTCAGGTGATTACGAGAGTTAATTGCCACCTATAGTCTAAGTTAAGTAGTCCCTTAGTATTTAGTTAATTGATTGAAATAGAGTGAAGTAAGGAGGAGATCAGGGAATCATGAGTAATGTGCTAGTCTAGTGATGATCCTAAGGACAATGTGCATTAGATGGTGATGATCCTAATATGGCATCAAGACTCTACTCAACTGATCAAACTGAAGTGTGAACTGAAGAGAATATTCTCCTAGAAGAATATTCTCCCTAGACTATAGGAGACTGAATAATGACTAGTAAACATAGGAAAAAACTTAGGAAAAATAAATCCTAGGTGTGTGTGAAGTATCTCCAACATTATCATGGTTTTAACAAATATCACGTTTATGAAATTGAAGTTCATTTTCAATTGTTGTCGTTAGAAAAACCATATGTGATCTCTACTAATTCAAATGTTTGGAAACAAGAAGATGACATGATGATAGATTTTTCCCAACCACCCAAGGATGAATTATTGTAGCATTCCAATGATGATTTCTAGTTGTATCCTAGGGGGTTTGATACATATTTTGTTGAGCACTTGGATTTATTCTACGAAGAAAATTTTCAACCATTATTGTGATCTAAATTTAGGGAAGGGAAGGTCATGATTCAGGATCTTTGTGATGATATTTTATATCCTTCTTCTTTTCCTTCATCTCACTATGCCACTAAAGATATAGGTGGGTAACATTTTTTTTTTCCCAAGTTGTATATGTAGAATATTGTTTTCTTATAATTGAAGTGTAGGTTGGATTCTTTAAGAAGAAATTTGGCATCCCATATTTTTATCCTCCTCACATGTAATTATCATTATTCTCCCAGATTCTTGTTCATCCCTTCTTGATGCAAACCCCCTCCACTCCCAAGGATTCATGCGACCTCCTGGTCTAAGGATCATTCATTCTAAGGAGTTGAATTATATCTTGGGCCCTTGATAAGCCCTCAAAATAATTTACCACAGGCCTTTTCTCTCTTCCCCGCATCTAAAATCAATTTTGCGAGGGTCCTAATGCTCTTGTAGAGTCTTCCATGTGACTTTGGAATAAAACCTTGGGCTAAGATATTAACCCATCAAGAAATCCTCCACTTTGAATATTTAGGCTTTGGGAGTACCAACTAAAACGTGATAAAATCCTCTTGAACACTGAATACGTGAATGGATGAACAATGTAAAGGATCAATGATATACAACACACACCGAGATCAATGGTTCATAGAGGTTCTGGGACTTCGGGCTTCGAGAGTTTCTTTCTTTCAAATGAACTATTCCTCTAAATATGAGAACTGTGAATTCGTAGATCGAACGACTGTCATCCTCTTTTGTTGGATGATTTTTATTTACTCCGGGCTTAAGAGATTTTCACTACGCAACTTGTGCTTCCTCCCTAATTCATGAATTTTGAATTTTCAAAGGGAAATGGAATTGACGGTTCTCGTCCTGTCCACAACCAATGGTTATGATTGGCTCTGAAACTCCAGGATTCGGGAGTTCTCGAACCACATGAATTTTTCCCTCTATTATCCTAGACTGTTGAACTCACGAAGTTATAGATCTGTTGACCCGTGTACTCACTATCAATGGTTAGGATGCACTCTGGATTTTAGAGCTTTGGGAGTCTAGCATGTTTTTGCGACCACAATTCAATTCTTCTGGATANTTCCAAGTGCATCCTCAGATACATTAAAGGAACCATCAGTTATGGGGTCCACTATGCAACAGGATGCAAGTTGGATCTCATAGGATTCATTGATTCTGACTAGTCTGGTGATGGCATCACTCACAAGTCCACATCCAGGTAAATGTTGAGTTTTTTATCTGGACCAATATGTTGGTCGAGAAAAAAGAAGTCTATTATTTCTCTATCTTTCACAAAGGTTGAGTACATAAGAGAATTCAATGTCACCATTCAGGCGTGATTGGGGATATATAAGTTCATCACCGATGTTATCATTTAGTTCCATTGTTCAACTATGATCTGATGTGAAAAATAGAGTACACTCAAATTCTATTGAGATACAGTACAAAGACAGCGGATAAAACATATTGATATCCATATGCATTTTATCAGGGATTTGGTTCATGACAGGGTCATCGATTTCAATTACTTCCCTTTCATTGAGAATATTGTAGACATCTTCACCAAGAATTTCACTAAGGAAAAATTCCATAGTTTACGCGATCGTCTTAGAGTGAAGGACATAGTTTCCTAACAACTTTCTTTCTCTTATTTTGATACATTGTATTTTGAGGGGGGGCGCTTTCCCATGATTTTTTCCCTCTTTCCTCACTTTATTTTAGTGGTCATTAGTTGAATTTTTCATGGGTACCTAACATGGCCTCTGTTTTTGGGACCTATTCATTATGTATACTCCCTAGTAGTGTTCAGGCGGGGTGTTGGAGATATTACACACACCAAGGATTTTCCTTTCATTTTATTTACCTACATTTATTTGGCTATGTTGAGGGTACCCTAGTCTGAGATATTCTCCCATCATTGAGGATATTCTCTCCTAGACATCGATTCCACATACCCTCTAGTCAATTCTTAGTTACCATTCAGTTAGACTAATTGGGTCAAGTGTTGCATGTCAACCTTGGGTTTATCACCAAGTGTTTCATGTTAACCTCAATATCATCACCAATAATGTGCACTTGCATTAGTATCATCACTAGTAAGGTGTATTCCACATGTGTGAGTGATATCCTCCTCATGTCACTCTGGTTTGGCTAGTTAAACTGACAAGCACATGGCTAGTTAACTAGGACTAGGTGGCAGTTGACTCCAGTGACTACCAGTGTGTGTCACATATCTCTAGTAAACTCCTAATGCATATTATCTTGGCTAATATGGTGATTTAGTTCTTTCATACATAGTATATCACTTCTATTTTAACATTCTGTTACTCACATAATAGAAATTCTTTCATTCTTTTCTGCATTTTTGTCTTCTCTATTCATCCACCATTACAAGTTCTGTATGTTTCATTGTTAGCTAGATATTTTGTGCAAGTATATCAGAAACTCTACAAATATTTGAGGACTTTTAGTGGGTATTTTCACAAGTACAAATCCTACGATAACATTTTGGCATCGTTGTCGGAGAGGATCAAGTCATTCTCCTCAATGAATTATCTTTTGTAAACTTTCTCCAGAAGCCCTTCTCTTACAATTTTACTTGCAGACTCCACCGAGGGTGGTTTCCTCACCTTATTTTAATGATCCTAGAGAGATTCCACTAATATATTCCTAGGTTTCATCCCACTCTCAACTTTGTGATATTTCATATTCTCAAATAATGGGACTATGGAACCCTGGTATTTTTGTTAATTGTATCCATTCATTGATGTTGATAGTATTCCATGATACCCAAATTATAGGCTCTCACAATGGATTAATGGTTGTATGAATCATGATGGTGATAGGTCCTTGTATATTACCAATTTTGAAAAATTGACAAGATACACAAAAGGATTGGATTTGATACATGAATATCCATGGATGCACTTGTTTTTGTTTGGCATATCGATTAAAATACGAAGGTGGCTTGCAGAAAATATCAAACAAAAAAGTGTATCTTCCCTAACACATCTCACTAAATTTATTGAATATTAGGGTCCGAGCCATCAAGAACTTAAGGAAACCATTCAAGAGATTTAGGTATCTCTTCAAGAAGAGGAAACCTTTGAAGAATAATAAGTTAGTGAAGAGCAGTGCGAATACTTCTCCCAAAGATTGAAAGAAGTGTAAAACAAGATAATAATTTTTGCAAGGAACTGTTTGATTAATGCCAAGATATACATCTATTGATTGACCTTTGTGCATAAATAAGAGAATATCATGACCTTGAAATTAAAGAATATGTGAAAATTTTTGAATTTTTAGTAGAAGAAAAGCTTACTAAGGCATACTTTCAAGTAAAAACACTATGTGCCAACATACAAGAGAAGTATGAAAAACCTTGGGTTTTATTCAAGATATTGGAGTTGAATATGAAGGGAGAAAAATGGGATGATTCATAAGAGTCAGACCTTGATGAATTCCCCCTTCCAAACAAACAAGCAAGTGATTAAGACTTTATTAATGAAATAACCTATATATTGTTGGTTGTGGAGCCTGATTATCTTCCTGATTCAAAGGTCCTTGCTTTCAGCCGTGTTTATACCCCATGAAGTATTTACACCCCATAAGTATGTACACTCTTCCACACGGGGGACTGCAGAGGGGGGGTACCCCCTCTACGGGGTCCGGGGGGGATATCCCCTCGACTGGGGGGTCTGGGGGAAAGTGGCCCCCCAACAGGGGTTTGGGGGTGAATCCCCCGAAGGAAAAACTGACTTGTAAATGTATATTGTAATTTCATTGTAAATCTAGACCGTTCATTATAAGGTCATAGATCTAACAGTAGATATTATGTTAGGGTTTGTTTCCCTAGAAGGCAACCCTATTTTATGAGGGAAATGTATTACGGCTATGGTTGATGGTGAATATTGTATTCTGAGATAAGAGACTGTGAGAGAAAGAAGAGGAAGTTACAATGGGTTTGTTCTAGGTTGTATCCCTTCATATGTTGGATAATAATAAAGGAAGGACCTGGAAATTTCTCTAGTGGATGTAGCCCACACTGGGTGAACCACGTAAATTTGTGTCTCTATTGTATTGTGTATCTTTTGTGCTTTGTTTCCGCATTTGTTTTATTTTATTGTTCCACGGTCCTGTTTTTGTAACACATATATTGAGAATGCCTTGGATGAGATACTTGAATATCATGCATATCCAAGGAGGGAGCATGAGGAAGAAGCTTATGAAGAGTCTTGCCAACCCCTTGAAGAGGAGAAATAATTTCCTCATGATTATGTTGAAGATAATGAAGACTTTATTGAAGAACAAGAGCCTAAAGATGTGAATCATGAGAAATATTATCGAGAAGAACATGAGTTTCCTTGTGAACATGTATAAGAAGAACACTTTTATGAAGCACACCATGTTGAATACCAGATCTACAAAGAGCCTCCTCATGAAGACAAAGTCCTAGTATTTTCTCCTCCATTTGATGAGGTCATCCAACATCTCATCCCTCCAACACATGAAGAAAATAACATGGTAAGTTATACTTATTTCCAAGACTTTGATGATGCTCTATTATATGAATTGGAAAGTGAAGAAATGATAAAGGAACCCTTGGATAGTTTATACCCTTCATGCTATAATGAAAGTGATGATGTGATTGAAAATATTGATGGGTTTATATAGGTTGAGATACATAAATGGGATATGAATTATACGTAAATGTGTTGAACCTGAACAAAAAATATCTAGATAGAAAATGACATACACAGTTTGTAGAGAAAATATGAGAAAAGAGAAATAGGAGAGAAAGAATGGAAGGATTATCATTAACCAAATGAATGAATCATAATTTACACATGATATAATATGTAGAAATCAACTAATGCACACTGGAGGAGAATCCAATGCGCCATAGTGGTGGTATAGAGTGATATAGACACACATTGGCAGTTACATGAGTAAACTTCCACCTAGTCTAGTCTCTCAGGTGATTACGAGAGTTAATTGCCACCTATAGTCTAAGTTAAGTAGTCCCTTAGTATTTAGTTAATTGATTGAAATAGAGTGAAGTAAGGAGGAGATCAGGGAATCATGAGTAATGTGCTAGTCTAGTGATGATCCTAAGGACAATGTGCATTAGATGGTGATGATCCTAATATGGCATCAAGACTCTACTCAACTGATCAAACTGAAGTGTGAACTGAAGAGAATATTCTCCTAGAAGAATATTCTCCCTAGACTATAGGAGACTGAATAATGACTAGTAAACATAGGAAAAAACTTAGGAAAAATAAATCCTAGGTGTGTGTGAAGTATCTCCAACATTATCATGGTTTTAACAAATATCACGTTTATGAAATTGAAGTTCATTTTCAATTGTTGTCGTTAGAAAAACCATATGTGATCTCTACTAATTCAAATGTTTGGAAACAAGAAGATGACATGATGATAGATTTTTCCCAACCACCCAAGGATGAATTATTGTAGCATTCCAATGATGATTTCTAGTTGTATCCTAGGGGGTTTGATACATATTTTGTTGAGCACTTGGATTTATTCTACGAAGAAAATTTTCAACCATTATTGTGATCTAAATTTAGGGAAGGGAAGGTCATGATTCAGGATCTTTGTGATGATATTTTATATCCTTCTTCTTTTCCTTCATCTCACTATGCCACTAAAGATATAGGTGGGTAACATTTTTTTTTTCCCAAGTTGTATATGTAGAATATTGTTTTCTTATAATTGAAGTGTAGGTTGGATTCTTTAAGAAGAAATTTGGCATCCCATATTTTTATCCTCCTCACATGTAATTATCATTATTCTCCCAGATTCTTGTTCATCCCTTCTTGATGCAAACCCCCTCCACTCCCAAGGATTCATGCGACCTCCTGGTCTAAGGATCATTCATTCTAAGGAGTTGAATTATATCTTGGGCCCTTGATAAGCCCTCAAAATAATTTACCACAGGCCTTTTCTCTCTTCCCCGCATCTAAAATCAATTTTGCGAGGGTCCTAATGCTCTTGTAGAGTCTTCCATGTGACTTTGGAATAAAACCTTGGGCTAAGATATTAACCCATCAAGAAATCCTCCACTTTGAATATTTAGGCTTTGGGAGTACCAACTAAAACGTGATAAAATCCTCTTGAACACTGAATACGTGAATGGATGAACAATGTAAAGGATCAATGATATACAACACACACCGAGATCAATGGTTCATAGAGGTTCTGGGACTTCGGGCTTCGAGAGTTTCTTTCTTTCAAATGAACTATTCCTCTAAATATGAGAACTGTGAATTCGTAGATCGAACGACTGTCATCCTCTTTTGTTGGATGATTTTTATTTACTCCGGGCTTAAGAGATTTTCACTACGCAACTTGTGCTTCCTCCCTAATTCATGAATTTTGAATTTTCAAAGGGAAATGGAATTGACGGTTCTCGTCCTGTCCACAACCAATGGTTATGATTGGCTCTGAAACTCCAGGATTCGGGAGTTCTCGAACCACATGAATTTTTCCCTCTATTATCCTAGACTGTTGAACTCACGAAGTTATAGATCTGTTGACCCGTGTACTCACTATCAATGGTTAGGATGCACTCTGGATTTTAGAGCTTTGGGAGTCTAGCATGTTTTTGCGACCACAATTCAATTCTTCTGGATATTCGAACTTCTAGACTACCTCCGATCTATGGACATGTGTCCTCGCTGATGGATGGTCCAGATTCACTTCAAATCCCAAGACTTCAAGAAACCTGTCTCCTTTTCGCCTAAGCATGAAAAAACTCCAAAATTTTGAAGTCCAAAAAACTTTAAGGGTTAAAACTCATGCAACTCTCCCAGATCTGATGGATAAGAAATATGTGGACCATCCTCGAGAAGATCTCATCCACTCAACCTTGAAATTGGAAAGAGACTCTTCCTCCAAGATTTTTTACCCGCGATTCCTCCTGAGATTTTTCTCTCAAGATTATATGAACCTCTGGAACACTCCTTGTGATCATCTGAACCTTCGAAAGATTTCATACTTGGAGATTTTTAGAAAAATTGTTAAGCCCTAATATTGGCTCATTACCCCTTAATTGGGGGATATTAGATTAGTAATGTTATTTTATTTATGTCGGCTTTAGGCCATTAGTTTTAATTTATATTAGTAANATCTACAAAGAGCCTCCTCATGAAGACAAAGTCCTAGTATTTTCTCCTCCATTTGATGAGGTCATCCAACATCTCATCCCTCCAACACATGAAGAAAATAACATGGTAAGTTATACTTATTTCCAAGACTTTGATGATGCTCTATTATATGAATTGGAAAGTGAAGAAATGATAAAGGAACCCTTGGATAGTTTATACCCTTCATGCTATAATGAAAGTGATGATGTGATTGAAAATATTGATGGGTTTATATAGGTTGAGATACATAAATGGGATATGAATTATACGTAAATGTGTTGAACCTGAACAAAAAATATCTAGATAGAAAATGACATACACAGTTTGTAGAGAAAATATGAGAAAAGAGAAATAGGAGAGAAAGAATGGAAGGATTATCATTAACCAAATGAATGAATCATAATTTACACATGATATAATATGTAGAAATCAACTAATGCACACTGGAGGAGAATCCAATGCGCCATAGTGGTGGTATAGAGTGATATAGACACACATTGGCAGTTACATGAGTAAACTTCCACCTAGTCTAGTCTCTCAGGTGATTACGAGAGTTAATTGCCACCTATAGTCTAAGTTAAGTAGTCCCTTAGTATTTAGTTAATTGATTGAAATAGAGTGAAGTAAGGAGGAGATCAGGGAATCATGAGTAATGTGCTAGTCTAGTGATGATCCTAAGGACAATGTGCATTAGATGGTGATGATCCTAATATGGCATCAAGACTCTACTCAACTGATCAAACTGAAGTGTGAACTGAAGAGAATATTCTCCTAGAAGAATATTCTCCCTAGACTATAGGAGACTGAATAATGACTAGTAAACATAGGAAAAAACTTAGGAAAAATAAATCCTAGGTGTGTGTGAAGTATCTCCAACATTATCATGGTTTTAACAAATATCACGTTTATGAAATTGAAGTTCATTTTCAATTGTTGTCGTTAGAAAAACCATATGTGATCTCTACTAATTCAAATGTTTGGAAACAAGAAGATGACATGATGATAGATTTTTCCCAACCACCCAAGGATGAATTATTGTAGCATTCCAATGATGATTTCTAGTTGTATCCTAGGGGGTTTGATACATATTTTGTTGAGCACTTGGATTTATTCTACGAAGAAAATTTTCAACCATTATTGTGATCTAAATTTAGGGAAGGGAAGGTCATGATTCAGGATCTTTGTGATGATATTTTATATCCTTCTTCTTTTCCTTCATCTCACTATGCCACTAAAGATATAGGTGGGTAACATTTTTTTTTTCCCAAGTTGTATATGTAGAATATTGTTTTCTTATAATTGAAGTGTAGGTTGGATTCTTTAAGAAGAAATTTGGCATCCCATATTTTTATCCTCCTCACATGTAATTATCATTATTCTCCCAGATTCTTGTTCATCCCTTCTTGATGCAAACCCCCTCCACTCCCAAGGATTCATGCGACCTCCTGGTCTAAGGATCATTCATTCTAAGGAGTTGAATTATATCTTGGGCCCTTGATAAGCCCTCAAAATAATTTACCACAGGCCTTTTCTCTCTTCCCCGCATCTAAAATCAATTTTGCGAGGGTCCTAATGCTCTTGTAGAGTCTTCCATGTGACTTTGGAATAAAACCTTGGGCTAAGATATTAACCCATCAAGAAATCCTCCACTTTGAATATTTAGGCTTTGGGAGTACCAACTAAAACGTGATAAAATCCTCTTGAACACTGAATACGTGAATGGATGAACAATGTAAAGGATCAATGATATACAACACACACCGAGATCAATGGTTCATAGAGGTTCTGGGACTTCGGGCTTCGAGAGTTTCTTTCTTTCAAATGAACTATTCCTCTAAATATGAGAACTGTGAATTCGTAGATCGAACGACTGTCATCCTCTTTTGTTGGATGATTTTTATTTACTCCGGGCTTAAGAGATTTTCACTACGCAACTTGTGCTTCCTCCCTAATTCATGAATTTTGAATTTTCAAAGGGAAATGGAATTGACGGTTCTCGTCCTGTCCACAACCAATGGTTATGATTGGCTCTGAAACTCCAGGATTCGGGAGTTCTCGAACCACATGAATTTTTCCCTCTATTATCCTAGACTGTTGAACTCACGAAGTTATAGATCTGTTGACCCGTGTACTCACTATCAATGGTTAGGATGCACTCTGGATTTTAGAGCTTTGGGAGTCTAGCATGTTTTTGCGACCACAATTCAATTCTTCTGGATAATCGAACTTCTGGACTACCTCCGATCTATGGACATGTGTCCTCGCTGATGGATGGTCCAGATTCACTTCAAAGCCCAAGACTTCAAGAAACCTATCTCCTTTTCTCCTAAGCATGAAAAAACTCCAAAATTTTGAAGTCCGAAAAACTTTAAGGGTTAAAACTCATGCAACTCTCCCAGATCTGATGGATAAGAAATATGTGGACCCTCCTCGAGAAGATCTCATCCACTCAACCTTGAAATTGGAAAGAGACTCTTCCTCCAAGATTTTTTACCCGCGATTCCTCCTAAGATTTTTCTCTCAAGATTATATGAACCTCTAGAACACTCCTTGTGATCATCTGAACCTTCGAAAGATTTCATACTTGGATATTTTTATAAAAATTGTTAAGCCCTAATATTGGCTCATTACCCCTTAATTGGGGGATATTAGATTAGTAATGTTATTTTATTTATGTCGGCTTTAGGCCATTAGTTTTAATTTATATTAGTAANAGAAGAGAAACAATCAAAACTTAAAGAACATCAACAGTTCATTCACCTAACCATGAAATTCACATACATGCATGTAAAATAGAGAAAGAAAATAACACAAAATTACCTAATGAACTCATAGATAAGAAAACTCAGACATGTGAAGAAAATTTCTTCTATTATATTCCTCCAACAAACATATACAAAGGTTTCTACAACAACTCTCTGCAACTCTTTCCAACATAACAAAATAATGTTCAACAACCTCTATAACTCTCTTCAACAACAACCAATAAAATTCAAAAACTATAACAACAACTCTTAGAAGCCTCTTTTGGACATAGATTACATGTATTTATACATGAAGGGGATTCTTGAGCCTTCCCTCCAGACTATTCTAGTGCTTTCATATCAAAATTAAAGCATTCTACCACTAAGGCTTATTTTAATAAATGAGATATTACAATCTAGATATGAGTCGATTCTCAAGATATGTACAACTCTACATGTATTAAAATCAAATACATCTCCTTGAGCTCATACAATGGCTCAAGATTCAAAAACTTTATGGGCCCTTTAATTTCAATAACTTTGATAATATGAAAGTGACGTGCTCTCCTTGGAATTCAAGGCTACATGAATGTGTGTGACGGATGTTGAGTTTTCCTCCACTCGGCCTCATTGAATGCTGATGGTGATGCTCCTCCATCATTTCTCAAGAATTGGGTAGTAGTGAGGTACAAGGTAGTCAACCTTCAAGGTATTTGATTCAGCCTTACGAGTATTAATCTTGTCACAACCCTATTTGGAGGTGGATTGAGAAATATTGTAGGAATGTAACTTGGCTTAATTTTATCCCTCCCTCCAACCTCCATGAGTTATATTTTATGATTAGTCATTATATAATTCATGATCTAAATCATGTTCTTTTTTTATTGACTTGTCCTTGTTTTGGTTTATGATGAAGCATTGAGGTAGATATTATGATACAATTCGAGGATGGTTTTACTAGTTGTATGATTATACCTAGCATTTTAACTAAAACAAATTAGTTTAGGTTAGGGAATTTGCATTATACTATATATATATATGTTGCATCATGCATTTCATGCTAGTAAATTTGCATATTCTTGCATACACATGTTTTGTTATAACCCTAAATTGCACCACACATGCTTACCTGGCCTCAGGCCAACTCATGCCCCTTACTAGCCAAAGCCATGCTGAAAAAATCCTCAAAAAACCATTTAAAACAAGCAACCCGCGCCCTAACTTCTCATTGGGCGTGGGCAACCACTTTCTGTCCTTTTACTGCACGCGGGCATCCGCGGTCTAACCCAAAATAGCCCGCGGGTACCTAACAAAGCAAAAAATCAGGAAATTTTCCGCCAGGACACGAGGCTTTTTGTCAGTTAACTGGAACTCTCCGCCATGCATGGCCGAGAGTTCACCTAAAACCCTAGCTCCTTCTAGCCTATAAAAGGAGGGGTAGGGGTACTATTCAAAAGAGGAAAAAGGATAGCAAAGAAACTCTGCCAAATTGCCAAGTCCATTATTGTCCCCACCCTTTAGCTTTGCCTCAAGCTTTAGGAGAACTTCATGTTGCAGCAGTTGGAGGACAATAGAAGAGGAGGAGCCCAGGATCAGGATCGAGGAACGGTGGCCAGTCTCAGAACTCATTGTAAGTGATTCATTTTGAGACTAATGAAAAAGATGCTTTTCCCGTC
>JZKD02S2360339.1:9653-30712 GCA_000966675.3 Picea glauca
AATGGAGGTAACATAAAAAGGGGAAAGAGGGAAACTTATGGTAAAAAGCGGGAGGTCAACTTAGTAAAGAATCTGCATTTAAGAAACTTCTAATTTTGAACTGATTTAGCAATTTCTTTTTAGGGAAAGCTTTTAAAACCTGTAAGGGAATCTAGGGACACCTAGGAGTAAATTTAGGAGTAACTCTAGGTGGGTGAGGGAAATGAGACAATAAATAAATTAAAGAAAATAATTATTGGAGGAAAGTGTCGGATGGATGACACTTGTACGAAGGAGAATTTTTAGAAGATTTTTATTAAAACTTAAATTAACTGAGATTTAGGGAAAGAATGGAAGTTCTAAAACTCTATAAAAGAAAGGGAGGAGAAGGAAGAAGGGGATCGACTGTTAGTGTAACGTTACACTACCGGATTAGTGACTTGATGGATTTACTTGTGGGACTTGGGATTTCCCAGCTCGGAGAGGAGTGGTAGCCTGGCCTTGCGAGGTGAGCTAGGAGATAGACGTACCATATGGATAGTGTGTAACCTCTTTGCGGCTCGGGAGGCTACGGGGGAAGAAGAGTACCCATAGAATTGGCTGGGAGGTACCAGTGAGGTCTCGACAGTTGGCGAGCGAGAGCGGCATGGAGCGGGCAGACTTCATTCGAGGCGGGTGATCAGGCAATGGTACGCTCTTCATTTCTATTGGTAGATGGTATTAGGACTTATGCTTGGATCTGCTTTCTTGTTGGAAAGGTAAACTGATGTTAAATGGTATATTTTATAAAACACCTTACTAAAACTCCTGAATTCATTTAACGATTTGTTAAATTGTTTAATTTTATATAACGTAGCAGAAACCCTAATTTCATTTAGAAAATGCATTATGTGGTCGTTATAAATTCTAGCCTTGCACCTTCCTCATTTCTCTGGAAATTTTTTTGTGTTTTTATCATTGCTATAAAAATTTTACTGTGTAATGTCCTGCTGAAAAACGTGTTCTGGCAATTTGCCTTGTCATGTGTTGCTGAAACATTCATTTTGGCAATTTCATTTGTAAATTGTTACTGTAAATCTGTTCTAGCAATTTTCCTTGTCATTGTGTTGTTGAAACACTCCTTTCAGCAATTTCGTTGTAAATTGTTACTGTAAATCTGTTCTGGCATTTTTCCTTGTCATTGTGTTGCTGAAACACTCATTTTGGTAATTTTGTTTGTAAATTGTTACTGTAAATCTGTTCTGGCAATTTGCCTTATCATTGTGTTGTTGAAACAATCCTTTCGGCAACTTCATTGTAAATTGTTACTGTAAATTCGTTCTGGCAATGTGTTCTAGCAAATTGTTTGTAATGGTTACTGCAAATTCGTTCTGGCAATGTGCTCTGGAAAATTTGTTTTGTAATGGTTACTGGAAATTCATTATGGCATTGTGTTCTAGCAATTTCGTTTTGTAATGGTTGTTGCAAATTTGTTCTGGCAATGTGTTCTGGCAATTTCATTTTGTGATTGGCTACCACCCCTTTTTTTTATTTCTTCCTTGACCTATGACTGCCCTTACACTTGTGCCTGAGTTCTTCTGCTAAGTCTGCATCCCAATTAATACTATAAGTGCGAATTAACCATATCCAAAGAGTGAGGTTGTGAGTTGTTGGGATGGGAGTGTGACTGCGTAATTTATTAATTGTTAATTAGTTTTGGCAGTAAACCCTCACACCTTGCCAGAAATTTCTAAACTAAGAGAGCATAGATCGGCCTTACCTTAATGGCGATTTGCATGGATGAATCATGGATGTTGTAATTATGATGGTAGTTTTTATGGCACAACGTAGATTTAGCATATTATTTCTGTCATTGACTGTGCAACGTTAACCTTCTTCGTTAATGACCTTTTTATCTTGGTTCCCTAGACACAACCATTATCCCTTGGTTGTCTTAAGACAGTCGTATTCTGATGATTTTAGGCAAGCCTCTTGATATATAGTTGATCAACAGGCAAGTTAATTCCTTATCTATATTATTGTTATCGGAAAAATGTGCAGTTGTAACTTAATAACCAAGACCCTGTATCATTGGGAGCCTGCAAATTGCACCTTTTTACTTTAAGTTTTTTCTGCCAGAGTAAACATGTGGTGGTTAAGTAATTATTTATGATGATGACATATGCATTTAGTATAGCTAATTGTAGGGATTAATATGTAATTTATACAACTAATAATAAATTATTATTATAGAGGAAATGCTGATGAAATTCTTGTGCATATGTGTAGTTTATCAACTACTCAACTTTAGTTAAATCATGATATATAGTATTTACATTTGTACACAATTTGTAAAAGTATCTAGTAATAAATAACTCCTTGTTAAAGGTTAGATTAGTAATTAATGTTGTCAATTCTTTGATCATGCATAATACCTTGTGGTGTAGCCCAATAAATAAGTGAATGATAGTACGTAACCCCTTCCACAACTTGATAAAGGATTGATTTGGAAAAAAAATGAAATTACTTTAAAAACTGGGTAAAAGTCCAATGTCTATTCATACTAGTAGTTATTGAACGTGGATTGTATGTAATCTAGAAACAATAAAATAATCAAATGTAAATAATAAAGGGTGATGTGGAATGTGTAGAAGGACAAAATGTGGTACTACCAAATGTAATGTCTTTTAAACTAAGTACTATCTCTACTTTTCTAACCTGCCTTGTCATCCTTGCACGTATTGAGAACATGCCTCATTCATTTCTAATTAAAGATATTGCATGTTTTTAATGAATGGCTAGTTTATAATTGACAGACTAGATAGATTTGATTAATGATTACTTATATCCTTATTAAATCCCGTTGAACATTAGACTTGCGTAGTAGTGTTTGTTAAAGGTTAATTTAGATGATACTATGTTGTCCCTTGGAATTTAGAACTGCGCATTAAATTATGTTTAAGACTAAATTAGATCGTACCTTAGTGATACTCTGCATTTTAGACATATTGAGTTGTTGCTCGTTTTATTGCTATTATACATGGGTGTACACATTTTTGCTTGGTCTGTCTTTGTCGGGCGGGATGTAGACACCTTCATGTTCCTCAGAACAGTCGCCAGCCCTAAGACCTTAAATGGTTAAAATCAATGGGAACCTGGGCTTGAGCATTGCTTATGTGTCTTGGAGGTCCTAACCATTGCAGCATAGGATGAGTGGGTGGTCAGTCTTTTTATTTGTCGATTGATCGTCGTTCAATGCATGCAGATACTTGATGTGTGTCTTAGGTTGTCATGTTGTGTTCGTCATTGTATGTGTCTTGTTCATCGTCGGGTGGTGATGTAGAGTCGAATGTGTTTATTTCCTTTGTACATGTGCGCACACACATTTAAAAAAAAAAAAAAAAGGTTGTACTTGTTATATGAGGTTCATCCTCGTAACGAGGAGGTTCGTTACAGCAGGGAAGGAAACAAGAAGAACAAAAACCATAATACAGAGTGCTCGATGAGATCACTGTGTTATCACATATTCTTGCAAGGGGATATTTTTCCTTTGGAGTTGGCCATTAGGTGACCAAATGAGAGAAAAGGGGCTTAAAAACCCACCATGTGCATTTGTATCCAAATTCGGGGCGCAATTGTGCAAAGGCACGCACATACCAGGTCAGAGAAAATCCATCAAGCACATGCTTAGTCTTAGTTTTCATATCCATTAGATAAATCATATCAGCGACCATCGGGTGATCGAGATTATAGAGTTGTGCAAAGTTTAACATTAGACCGAGGCTCGGAATCATGAGATCTAGGTTGTTCATTTCAAAGGGACACGTGGTGCATGATCAACATAGTCATGATTTTGCGAGTCAGAAAGGTCAAAGAGTAGAGTTTTTAGAACTCACGAAATGCGAAATCATGACAAGATCAAAGTCATTGATCAAAGGAGAAAGATGGACCATTGGAACATATTTTTGTGATTTCATGACTCAGGAAAGTAAGAGGGTAGAGTCTTAAATACTCACGAAACACGAAATCGTGAAATGATCGGAGCTATACAACTAGGTGATGTGTGGCACTTGATCCAAGAAATAGCAATTTCGTGACTTGGGGTTTTGAGCATGGAGCGCATCACAAGTTTGCAAAATGCAAAATTGCAATGTGCATGGGGACTAGGCTCACGGTCACTGCCCAGGGTCATATGGAAGAAGAGCTAAATGAACGTGGTCTCTCGATCAAGCGATGGTCGGCCGAAGTTCTAGAAGGGGTGATCTTGGTCATCAGTTTTAAGAGGATCTAACCATTGATCCAAGGGGGGCCATTTCGCGATTCCGGTTATCGGGACGTTAGAGATCAAGAGGAGTGAAAACTCCCAAAATTTGAAGCCCCAAAATGTCCTACGGGAAAGCTCATGGTCACGAACCGTAGTCGCATGGGGCAGTGGGAAGAGCTGCGCGGAAGGCTGGAGAGCCCAAATTGAGTACAGAGAAAGAGTTGTGTGGCCTTGAGGTTCCAAAATTGACTTGAATGAGTCGCGATTTCTTCTGGAGAATTCATGGGTGTTAGGGCTCCATCCATATCCTGATGTAGTTAGTTAATGGAAATAGGGAAGGTATTTGAAACCTTGTTTCAACTCATAAATGGAAAGCATGGAGGAGCCGACCATGGAAAATAGAGATGTCAACCAAAGTTCCCTGTTAAGTGAATTTTCCTGCAAAGTCCATGTCGATCTGATCTTGCATCTGACAAAAGAATGCAAGTGCATCCTGACAGAATAAGATGCAGATGCCAAGCCTTGAATACATGACCAGAGCGCTCTTTTGAAAAGAGAAAGTTGTTTTGAGTAGAAATACTCAGTTTTGATATTTTGTTAAGGTGGATGGTAGAGCAAATATCCTATATTGTAAAGTTTTAAAAAACTCTTTGTTTATCTGGTTATGTATATGCTTGTGAAACTTATTGTTTAATGACAATCAGTTTTCTTACTCCCTCTTGTTTCCTTATGATGTTGAAAGAGTTCATGATTGACTGAATCACTTGAATTACTGTGACTACATTATGATGAATGTTTGATTATAGTGTTGTTATAGTTCCTTCCATCTTCTTTGAGATTTAAATTTGACAAGTTCTCATGTTTAAATTTTTCCTCCTTGGGTTACTGAGAGACTTGATGTCCTAGGTATATCTTTACATTTTCTCACCGAAGTCTTCCTCCTACTCACCCTTACTACAACTCACTGTCTGAAGTTAAACTAAGACCTCATCGACTAGTGCATGTCAGTCCATTTTTTTGAGTTAAGGCGATATTTTCCTGATTTTGTGCCCATTTGACCTTTTTATAACCAACCTATGACATAAAACTTTGATGGGTATCGGGATTTCCTTTCCCACAATCTGAAGGGCGACTTCCGGTGCTAACATTTCTGGCACCATTGTCGGGGATGAAATTGAATATTTTCGTTGGGATTGAACGACAAAGCTTACTGGTTCTGAGGGTGCATCAAAACCTAGTACATCGAAGATTGCAACTATGCACCTGGCGACTCCACTAAGGTGACTCCACTGTCTCGGCTCCATTGTTTCAATATCGCTTCTTCTGGCTACACCTGGTATCCCTTGGGAGAACACAATGATCAGCTCTAGTTTTTTATGGTGAACAAAGACTAGACACACTCATTTTTCATATTCACCTGGCGACTCCACAATCGAAGACTCCATTGGGAGGATCCTGTTGATAGAAAGATGACCATACCAAAGGGGAAGACCAAGTATTATTTTAGGAGCTTGCTTCATCAAATCAATCTTTTCTTTATCATCTCATTTCTCTCTTTTCCTTTGCATATAAAGAGGATTATCCTTTGCTTTGTATATTCATATGTCCTTAAGCCTTCTTTTGTTCATCCATCCTTCGACAAAAAAATCATCCCCCCATCTTCTGTTGTAGATACTGATCACGTGCCTTCACCTCTGCCTATTCATAAAAATGAGATTGGTATTGCATCTCCTCTTGAAATTTATCACTCTTGTAGCCCTGAGGAGGTTGAAAATAATTCACAGTATTCTCAAATATTGTTACCTCCTGTTATTCTTGTTGAGCCTCCCCATCCTCTTATTGAATCCCATATTTAGCCCACTTCTTTTCAAATTAAAATCAGAAATAAGTTGTTTAAACCTCTCAGGCTTCCATGTCACCTTAACCCTTATCCTCATTATACCTTTGAGTATCTTCCTTGGTTTTCTGGAGAAGATCATGTTACATCCAAGAGGCACCCGAGGGCCTTTGAGAACTTTATTGATGAGTGTGTGATCCTCCATGATGATGTTACCATGAGGTTGTTCTCACTTTCCCTATCTGGAGATGTTGTTGTGTGGTTTAGATGTCTAGAATCCAGTTCTATTGGCTCCTGGACCGAGCTATACCATGAATTTTTGAAGTGTTGGGGTGAGAAAAAATCCCTTGATCAATATTGGTTTGAGTTTAATTCCTTGAGGAGAGGGGAAGAGGAAGCCTTGACTATCTTCAACAAGAGTTTTTGCAACGTCTATCGTAGTATGCCTGTGGATATCAAACCCACAAAAACTATTTCCATGGTTTACTATATCACGGCTCAGCATCCAGAGCTTGTCCTTCTCATGAGAGAAGGGAAATATTCATCATTGAGACATCTATTTGAGGATGTTGGAGAGGTTGAATAGAAAATCAGGGCTAGCAAGTGGGTTCATAGGCAGGCAGATTTGTATGAACATGAGGAAGAAGAATATCAGTATGTTTTAGATTCTGAGCAAGAATATAGTGAACATGAATCTGATATGGAACAACAACCAGGAAGTCGGTATGATTCATAGTTGGAATCAGGTTCTTCAACATTTGCATATTTTTCTATGGACAGGAATGCATATCAATCTTATGATCAGATTCAAAAACATTTTGAGCATATAGAAGTGGTTGATTGCATAGATAATTGTATGTTCTTGGCTAATCATAGTTATGATGTTGTAAATCTTGCTGCACATTTATCTTGTGACAATTCTTATGAATAAGAGATGATAAATGTTGATGATCAAGAGTTGGTTTCAAAAGAACAAGAAGGTCATTTATTTATGAGCAAAGAGATTTTTGCAGAGGAGCATCCTAGCCTTCTAAAGTATCCAAGATTCTGTCACAGTATTCATGATCCCGTCGCAATATACATGGAGTCCTACATTTTAGATTTTCTGAAATGCTCAAATTGCATTAGTTCACCAATACTCACAGGTGAGTATGGTGTTATGAAATACTTCCAAGACCACACTATAGAGCCTTTTTCCTTTATTAATTAAGGAAAATAATAGGGTGGAAATCAGTGATCCTGGACCCGTAGAAGACATAGAGCAGGATGTAAAGGAGGATCTAAGTGGACAGTTTATATCTTGTCTAGAGCCTGTCAGTGAGAAGCCATCGTCTGAGGTCAGTCAGTTTGCATCAGCTTCTCACCCACATGCACTTTCCAGAGACATTCATCCATGCGTGAGCAGTTGTGGAATAGAGCAGACTTTCTGCTACAAATTTTCTGGAGTTTTCCACTCATTCTATGAGACTGTGGGGGAGTACATGCAGTCGCATTTCCTCCATGATTCAAATCCTCCAGGTCTGATCCCACTATTTCTATCTGGAGGAAATATGGAGGATGTAATCGTTCTCTTGTCATGATTATTTCATGTGTTGTTGATCATTGACAAAGTAAACAAACTCACAGCTAGGAAATTGCTTGCATAGCTATGGTGAAAGTTTTCTTTCACCTAGAACTATGTAAAAAATCAATTAGTTTAGGACTGTACATAAATAAGCTCCTTGGAGCATGTGTGTTTATTTGTTTTTACTTTTGGCTTTTATTTTCAGTAGTTTGTTTTGAGCTTGACTCCATAGCCCAAACAAAAGGCAAATTGAACTGCAAAAGGAGATCTTAGAGCCTCGCAGGGAGGACTTTATCCCCCATGGAGCCTAATGTTATTACATATTATTGTAAGGGGATATTCTTCCTTTGGAGTTGGCAATTGGGTGACCAAATGTGATAAAATGGGTTTAAAAACCCACTATGTGCATTTGTATCCAAAGTCAGGGCGTAATTGTGCAAAGGCGCACACATACCAGGTCAAAGAAAATCCATCAAACACATGCTCAGTCTCATCCATTGGATCCATTAGATAAATAAGATCGAGGACCATCGAGCAATCGAGATTATAGAGTTGCACAAAGTTTAACATCAGACCAAAGACCGAAATCATGAGATCTGGGCCATTCATTTCAGAGGGACACGTGGTGCACGATCATCATAGTCATGATTTCGCGAGTCAGAAAGGTCAAAGAGTAGAGTTTTTAGAACTCACGAAATGTGAAATTAGGATAATATCTCAGTCGTTGATCAAAGGAGAAATTTGGACCGTTGGATCAGCTTTTCGTGATTTTGTGAGTCAGGAAAGTAAGAGGGTAGATTCTTAAAGACTCGCAAAACGTGAAATCATGAAATAATCTGAGTTGTCCAACTAGGGGACGTGTGGAACCTGATCCAAGAAATCCCATTTTCGCGACTCAGGGTTTGAGCATGGAGCACATCAGAAGTTCACAAAATGCAAAATTGCGACATGCCTAGGGACTAGGCTCATGGTCACTACCCAGGGTCATATGGAAGAAGAGATAAATGAAGGTGGGATCTTGATGGAGGGATGGTTGGCCATAGTTTTGGAAGGTGTGATATTGGTTGTTAGTTTGAAATGGATCCAACCGCTGATCCAAGGGGGGCCATTTCGCGATTTTAGGCATCGTGGCGTTGGAGATCAAGAGGAGTGAAAACTCCCGAAATGTGAAGCCCCGAAATTTCCTACAGGAAAAGCACGTGGTCACATCCCACGGTCACATGGGGCAGTGGGAAGGAGTTGTGTGGAAGGCTGGAGTGCCTGAGTTGATTACAGAGAAAGAGCTATGTGGCCTCAAGGTGCCAAAATTGAATCGAAGGAGTCACGAGTTCGCCTGGGACATTCATGGGTGTCAGGGCTCCATCCAAATCCCAATGCAGTTAGCTAATGGAAATAGGGGAGGAAGTTGAAACCTCATTTCAACTCATAAATGGAAAGCATGGAGGATCGAACGATGGAAAATAGAGTTGTCATCCAAAGTTCCCTGTTAAGTGAATTTTCCTACAACGCCCATGTTGATCTGATCTTGGGTTTGACAAAAGAATGCAAGTGCAGCCTAATAGAAGAATATGCATACGCCAAGCCTTGAATGCATGACCAGAGCGCGCTTCTGAAGGGAGCAAGTTGTTTTGAGTATAAATACTCAGTTTTGATATTTTGTTAAGGTGGATGGTAGAGAAAAGCTCCTGTATTGTAAAGTTTTAATAAACTCTTTGGTTATCTGGTTATGTATATGCTTGTGAAACTTCTTATTTAATGATTGATTGATTCACTTGAATTATTGATTGATTCATGATTGAATGATTCACTTTAATTATTGTGATTGTATTATGATGAACGTTTGATTATAGTGTTGTTATAGTTCCTTCCAGCTTCTTTGAGATTTCAATTTGAGAAGTTCTTGTGTTTAAATTGTTCCTCCTTGGGCTGTTGAGAGACTTGATGTCCTCGGCAGATCTTTACATTTTCTCACTGAATTCTTCCTCCTACTCAACCTTACTACAACTCATTGTCTGAAGTTAAACTAAAACATCATCTGCTAGTGCATGTCAGTCCAATTTTCCAAGTTAAGGCTACATTTTCCTAATTTTGCGCCCATTTGAACTTTTTATAACCAACTTGTGACATAAAACTCTAATGGGTATCAGGATTTCCTTTCCCGCAATCTGAAGGGTGAATTCTGGTGCTAACACACTGAAAAAGAAACTCCAAAGGTACCATAACATCAAAATGTACAACAACAAGAGAAGTAGGTACCTCAAACTCTTGCAATTTTTGTTAGAAGATCTACCAGGTTAAGTAGACTCCCTGAATGATACTCTCATTCAATGTATTACTTATTGTTGACTTATTATGGTGAACTAGAAAGTTATGAAGAGGAAATGCAAGTAGACACTAAAAATAAGTGGGAGAAAGGAACAAAAAGGAAATGGATTCATTGGTAAATAACCAGACTTCGAACTTGGTTCAGTTGCATACAGGAAAAAGAACATTGCAGAATAAATGGGTTTACAGGTTGAAGGAAGAAGACGGAGGAAAAAGGTCGTACAAGGCCAGACTTGTTGTAAATGGGTTTTCACAGAAGAAATTTATATATTTTGATGAATTATTTTCTCATGTTGTTAAAATGACTTCAATTAGAACTATTTTAAGTCTTGTGGAAGTAGCATGTTTGCATATTGAACAGTTATATGTAAAAACAATTTTTCTCCATGGGGATTTGGAGGAAGAGATTTATATGAAAAATCACAAGGATATGAGGTCAAAGGAAAGGAGGATATGGTATGCATGTTGAACAAGAGCTTGTATGGCCTAAAGAAATCTCCAAGGTAGTGGTATTTGAAGTTTGACAGGTTTATGATAGAACAAGGTTATAGTAGATATCGTTATGATTACTATGTTTATTGTAAGATGCTAGAAAATGGAAGCTATATTATCCTTCTATTGTATGTAGATGGCATGCTTATTGTAGGGTCTAACATGCAGGATATAAATATTCTAAAGAATAAATTAACCAATTCATTTGCAATGAAGGATTTGGGTGCTTCAAAGAAAATCCTTGGTATGAGAATAACAAGAAACAGGAAAAATTGCAAATTGACATTGTCTTGGGGTGAGTACATAGAGAAGGTGTTGGAGAGGTTTAGAATGTAGAATGGAAAACTAGTTAGTAGAACTTTGTCCATCCATTTCAAATTAACTAATGAAATGTGTCCCAAGACAAAGGAGTGGATAGAATATATGTCCAGGGTCCCTTATTCATCAGTAGTTTGTAGCTTGATGTATATGATGGTGTGCACAAGACCAGATATTGCACATGCATTGGGAGTTGTTAGAAGGTATATGAAAAATCTAGGTAAAGAACATTGGGAGGCAGTAAAATAGATTCTCAGGTATTTGAGAGGTACTAGTACTCATGAATTATGTTTTGGAGGTTCAAACATTGTTCTACAGGGATACGTTGATTCAGATATGGCATGTGATTACGATAATAGGAAGAGAACTATAGGGTATTTGTTTACTATAGGTGGAACAGTAGTAAGTTGGGTTTCAAAAATGAAAAAGGTTGTTTCACTTTCAACAACGAAAGAAGAGTATGTTTCTCCTACAGAGGCTAGCAAAGAGATGATTTGGTTATAGATATTTATGGAGGAATTGGGAAATAATCAGGAGAATAAAAGGTTGTATTGTGACAGCTAGAGTGAAATTCATCTTGTAAAGAACTTGGACTTCCATTATAATACTAAGAATATGTAACTCATGTACTATTTCATACAGTCCAGTTTAGATGATGGAAAATTGAAGATGGAAAAGATGCATACTAGATAGAATCCTGCAGACATGCTAACAAAGGTAGTAACTAGGGAGAAACTGAGTTCCTGCTCAATTTTAGTTGACCTTCAAGCATGAAGGTGAAGATGAGAAATTTTTGAGGTCCAAGGTGGATCATATTCCAGCAGGTACAAAAGCAATGGAGTTGTTTTGATCAGTCTCCAAGTGGGAAACGTTTTTTAACCAAGGATATGGATAACTCATTAGAGTGATCTAGGATACACTTGATATCAAACCAATTAGATGTCACTATAACCCAAGAGTATATTAAACTTCCTGAAAGCCAAATATACCAATAAATTGTGACTTAGAAAGAAACGAGGTGTGACGATGCACATTGGAGTGGACCTTTAACCATGGATCATACAATATTCTATCCTTATCACAATGTGTGAAATTCTCATTGGATATTTGAACCCAAGTGGGAAGAGTGCAAGGCCTACCTCCAAACCATCTCGTCAAATCACCTCAACCCTCTATGTCAAGTTACTCTCAACATATAACTAGTTATAGGGATAACATGATTACCTTTATAAGGATATGAGTTAGGTAAAGGTTGTTTATATGAATTTCATTTTCAACTAATAATAGCTCTTTTCCATGCCTCATCCAATAGATAAATATAATTAGCTACCAATTTTGGCATCTCAATATGATACTTAACCTTTATTTTTTCCTAATATTTTGTTTATATGGGGACTACCTTCACTTTGCATATGATTGAAAATGTCATTTTTCTAGAATATGAATACTTACAAATTAAAAATTATATGAGTATATCCAATTTTCTTAACTACAACTAGAATTCAAATAAGTCGTTTTTCATTTTTCTTTAAATAACATCAAATATATCATAATAAAAAAATATATGGAAAGAATATTATGTGGTAATTTTTAATTTTGACAACTAAATTTTAATAATAACAATAAGAAAAAGGTTTCAAGNTGAGATCTGGGCCATTCATTTCAGAGGGACACGTGGTGCACGATCATCATAGTCATGATTTCGCGAGTCAGAAAGGTCAAAGAGTAGAGTTTTTAGAACTCACGAAATGTGAAATCAGGATAATATCTCAGTCGTTGATCAAAGGAGAAATTTGGACCGTTGGATCAGCTTTTTGTGATTTTGTGAGTCAGGAAAGTAAGAGGGTAGATTCTTAAAGACTCACAAAACGTGAAATCATGAAATAATCTGAGTTGTCCAACTAGGGGACGTGTGGCACCTGATCCAAGAAATCCCATTTTCGCGACTCAGGGTTTGAGCATGTAGCGCATCAGAAGTTCACGAAATGCAAAATTGCGACATGCCTGGGGACTAGGCTCATGGTCACTACCCAGGGTCATATGGAAGAAGAGATAAATGAAGGTGGGATCTTGATGGAGGGATGGTTGGCCATAGTTTTGGAAGGGGTGATATTGGTTGTTAGTTTGAAAAGGATCCAACCGCTGATCCAAGGGGGGCCATTTCGCGATTTCAGGCATCGTGGCGTTGGAGATCAAGAGGAGTGAAAACTCCCGAAATGCGAAGCCCCAAAATTTCCTACAGGAAAAGCACGTGGTCACATCCCGCGGTCACATGGGGCAGTGGGAAGGAGTTGTGTGGAAGGCTAGAGCGCCTGAGTTGATTACAGAGAAAGAGCTATGTGGCCTCAAGGTGCCAAAATTGAATCAAAGGAGTCACGAGTTCGTCTGGGACATTCATGGGTGTCAGGGCTCCATCCAAATCCCAATGTAGTTAGCTAATGGAAATAGGGGAGGCAGTTGAAACCTCATTTCAACTCATAAATGGAAAGCATGGAGGATCGAACGATGGAAAATAGAGTTGTCATCCAAAGTTCCCTGTTAAGTGAATTTTCCTGCAACGCCCATGTTGATCTGATCTTGGGTCTGAAAAAAGAATGCAAGTGCAGCCTAATAGAAGAATATGCATACGCCAAGCCTTGAATGCATGACCATAGCACGCTTCTGAAGGGAGCAAGTTGTTTTGAGTATAAATACTCAGTTTTGATATTTTGTTAAGGTGGATGGTAGAGCGAAGCTCCTGTATTGTAAAGTTTTAATAAACTCTTTGGTTATCTGGTTATGTATATGCTTGTGAAACTTCTTATTTAATGATTGATTGATTCACTTGAATTATTGATTGATTCATGATTGAATGATTCACTTTAATTATTGTGATTGTATTATGATGAACGTTTGATTATAGTGTTGTTATAGTTCCTTCCAGCTTCTTTGAGATTTCAATTTGAGAAGTTCTTGTGTTTAAATTGTTCCTCCTTGGGCTGTTGAGAGACTTGATGTCCTCGGCAGATCTTTACATTTTCTCACTGAATTCTTCCTCCTACTCAACCTTACTACAACTCATTGTCTGAAGTTAAACTAAAACATCATCTGCTAGTGCATGTCAGTCCAATTTTCCAAGTTAAGGCTACATTTTCCTAATTTTGCGCCCATTTGAACTTTTTATAACCAACTTGTGACATAAAACTCTAATGGGTATCAGGATTTCCTTTCCCGCAATCTGAAGGGTGAATTCTGGTGCTAACACACTGAAAAAGAAACTCCAAAGGTACCATAACATCAAAATGTACAACAACAAGAGAAGTAGGTACCTCAAACTCTTGCAATTTTTGTTAGAAGATCTACCAGGTTAAGTAGACTCCCTGAATGATACTCTCATTCAATGTATTACTTATTGTTGACTTATTATGGTGAACTAGAAAGTTATGAAGAGGAAATGCAAGTAGACACTAAAAATAAGTGGGAGAAAGGAACAAAAAGGAAATGGATTCATTGGTAAATAACCAGACTTCGAACTTGGTTCAGTTGCATACAGGAAAAAGAACATTGCAGAATAAATGGGTTTACAGGTTGAAGGAAGAAGACGGAGGAAAAAGGTCGTACAAGGCCAGACTTGTTGTAAATGGGTTTTCACAGAAGAAATTTATATATTTTGATGAATTATTTTCTCATGTTGTTAAAATGACTTCAATTAGAACTATTTTAAGTCTTGTGGAAGTAGCATGTTTGCATATTGAACAGTTATATGTAAAAACAATTTTTCTCCATGGGGATTTGGAGGAAGAGATTTATATGAAAAATCACAAGGATATGAGGTCAAAGGAAAGGAGGATATGGTATGCATGTTGAACAAGAGCTTGTATGGCCTAAAGAAATCTCCAAGGTAGTGGTATTTGAAGTTTGACAGGTTTATGATAGAACAAGGTTATAGTAGATATCGTTATGATTACTATGTTTATTGTAAGATGCTAGAAAATGGAAGCTATATTATCCTTCTATTGTATGTAGATGGCATGCTTATTGTAGGGTCTAACATGCAGGATATAAATATTCTAAAGAATAAATTAACCAATTCATTTGCAATGAAGGATTTGGGTGCTTCAAAGAAAATCCTTGGTATGAGAATAACAAGAAACAGGAAAAATTGCAAATTGACATTGTCTTGGGGTGAGTACATAGAGAAGGTGTTGGAGAGGTTTAGAATGTAGAATGGAAAACTAGTTAGTAGAACTTTGTCCATCCATTTCAAATTAACTAATGAAATGTGTCCCAAGACAAAGGAGTGGATAGAATATATGTCCAGGGTCCCTTATTCATCAGTAGTTTGTAGCTTGATGTATATGATGGTGTGCACAAGACCAGATATTGCACATGCATTGGGAGTTGTTAGAAGGTATATGAAAAATCTAGGTAAAGAACATTGGGAGGCAGTAAAATAGATTCTCAGGTATTTGAGAGGTACTAGTACTCATGAATTATGTTTTGGAGGTTCAAACATTGTTCTACAGGGATACGTTGATTCAGATATGGCATGTGATTACGATAATAGGAAGAGAACTATAGGGTATTTGTTTACTATAGGTGGAACAGTAGTAAGTTGGGTTTCAAAAATGAAAAAGGTTGTTTCACTTTCAACAACGAAAGAAGAGTATGTTTCTCCTACAGAGGCTAGCAAAGAGATGATTTGGTTATAGATATTTATGGAGGAATTGGGAAATAATCAGGAGAATAAAAGGTTGTATTGTGACAGCTAGAGTGAAATTCATCTTGTAAAGAACTTGGACTTCCATTATAATACTAAGAATATGTAACTCATGTACTATTTCATACAGTCCAGTTTAGATGATGGAAAATTGAAGATGGAAAAGATGCATACTAGATAGAATCCTGCAGACATGCTAACAAAGGTAGTAACTAGGGAGAAACTGAGTTCCTGCTCAATTTTAGTTGACCTTCAAGCATGAAGGTGAAGATGAGAAATTTTTGAGGTCCAAGGTGGATCATATTCCAGCAGGTACAAAAGCAATGGAGTTGTTTTGATCAGTCTCCAAGTGGGAAACGTTTTTTAACCAAGGATATGGATAACTCATTAGAGTGATCTAGGATACACTTGATATCAAACCAATTAGATGTCACTATAACCCAAGAGTATATTAAACTTCCTGAAAGCCAAATATACCAATAAATTGTGACTTAGAAAGAAACGAGGTGTGACGATGCACATTGGAGTGGACCTTTAACCATGGATCATACAATATTCTATCCTTATCACAATGTGTGAAATTCTCATTGGATATTTGAACCCAAGTGGGAAGAGTGCAAGGCCTACCTCCAAACCATCTCGTCAAATCACCTCAACCCTCTATGTCAAGTTACTCTCAACATATAACTAGTTATAGGGATAACATGATTACCTTTATAAGGATATGAGTTAGGTAAAGGTTGTTTATATGAATTTCATTTTCAACTAATAATAGCTCTTTTCCATGCCTCATCCAATAGATAAATATAATTAGCTACCAATTTTGGCATCTCAATATGATACTTAACCTTTATTTTTTCCTAATATTTTGTTTATATGGGGACTACCTTCACTTTGCATATGATTGAAAATGTCATTTTTCTAGAATATGAATACTTACAAATTAAAAATTATATGAGTATATCCAATTTTCTTAACTACAACTAGAATTCAAATAAGTCGTTTTTCATTTTTCTTTAAATAACATCAAATATATCATAATAAAAAAATATATGGAAAGAATATTATGTGGTAATTTTTAATTTTGACAACTAAATTTTAATAATAACAATAAGAAAAAGGTTTCAAGATATTAGCAAGAAGGTTGCAGGTGACTTTGGTTTTTCTTTGGGAGTTAAGTGGTTCTTCTCTAAGATTTAAAAATAAATGGCTAGAATTTGTGTTGAGGTGGATTTGAGGGAAAGTCTTCTAGATTCAATGTATCTTTTGTTTGGAATGCTTGTTGTGGAGCTTGATTATCTTCCTAATTCATATGNGGACGAAATTTTTTATTTATGCAATTCAAATATTGTAATTCTGTAGTCAATATAGATAGTTCATTATAAGGTAACACATTTGACGGTAGAAGTTATGTTATGGTTTTTTCCCTAGAAGGAAACCTTGTTTTATGAGGAATTTTATTGTGACCATGTGAGTAGTAGAATGAATATTGTATTCTGATAGAGGAGATTGTGAGAGAAAGAAGAGAAAGTTACAAAGGATGTGTTGTAGGTTGTGTCCCTTCATTTGTTGGATAATAATAAAGTAAGGACCTAGAAATTTATCTAGTGGATGTAGCCCACATTAAGTGAACCACATATATCTATGTCTCTATTGTATTGTGTATCTTATGTGTTTTATTTCCACATTTTTTTATTTTATTGCTCTATGATTTTGTTTTTCTAACATAGAAAATGGTAGTTTAATTAAATTCTTGAATAATAGAACAATTTTTTTTTATGCATTATATGTCATAAGCATAATTATATTAAATGAGATTTTCCTTTTAGGGCTCATCAAGGTTTTTGGAATGCCTCTAGTGAAAGGCATACTTCAATGCCTCTTCAAAAAAGATATTTTTCATAAATGGCCAATATGAAGACCATTTTGAAGGATGTATGGGGAACAAAAGGATGGTTTGGAGCATATATATTCACAAGTCATTTTTCCCTTCAAAATATGGCATCTATAGGAGGGTTGGCATAGTAAGTCCAGATATTCAATATCATGAGAAGGATTCACTCAACGATTTGGCAGAGGATATTCACCATCATTGAAAAAATAAAGTGATGTTTGAACATAAACCCATAATGGAGGAGAGGAATAATAATAGAGGTTAATATGTATTGAGGCCACTTTTAGTAAATACATCCTAGTGTGAACACAATAAAGGTGAGAAGGATTACTAGAAGGTTCCTTTTCTAGAATGTTCTTAGGTGGTAGGTGGTATTACATATATAGGTGTAATAATTGTATTCAGAATAGTTTATGGGTATTTTATTTGGAGCATAGATAATTATTAGGTTTCCGCCTTGAAGAGGAAAGTGAACATGAGTGGATTCTTTCCTTAAAAGGATCAATTGCAAGGTGTTTCCCTATGTTAAAGGTTTCATATTAATAAATAGTGATGCATTTATATATTATTATTGGATATTTTGTATGTATTTTGTATTAATATCTATGGTTCTAAACAAGTGATATTAGATAACGTTTTTCAGCCAAGAAAAAGGGGTAAATGTTTTCTATTTTGCAAGTTTTCAAACGAAGAAGAAAAAGAGGGTCATGAAAATCAAGTCAAAGCATGTATCTTTATGAAGATGATTTGAATAAATAGGTTGTAGATATGAATTTCTATTAGAAAAATAACCAATTTAAAAAAAGAAATTGTGTGAATCGATGTTTGGGAGGTTAAGATATAACTGATTTAAAATCAATATTTTTCATGTTTTTTTTTAGGATGATCAGATGATTTGTAGTTTTTTAGTGAATAATTTGAATAAACCATTTATAAATATGAGATCCTCTCACAAAATCAACCAATTCCAAAAAAAAAAAAAAAAAACTTTTGAATCCAAGCTCTAGAAGTTATTATATTGTTGATTTAAAATCAACAATTTTTAGGGTTTTTACATGATGGCCGCGAGACTGCGGAGCTTATAAATTTTGACAGGGTGCTAAGATTGATGTCAGATTAGAGCCATTGGACAAAATATATTTACAAATTTATTTTGGTATATCATATGCGGTGCTCCCAATGGATATGATGTGTGCTACAATCTCTGAAACACTTTTCTCTCAAATCCTCGTGGGCCTAAAAAAATATCTATAACATATTGAAACCCTCATGACCATAATTTTTTTTTTTGAAATATTCAAGAGATCAAAGAGAGAAATATTATGAAGACCATATGTTCTTAAATCACATAATAATATAATCAACAAAGTTATGCTTGGTATGATTCTGGGGCTGATTGTGATGATTGATATATGCATAGTTGTCATTTCTCGAATGAAAACTACTTTCATATTCTATTTGATGACTCTACTCCACCTTATGTAGAGTACATTGTGGAGAGTAGTCAAGAGCCTTCTACGAATACTATTTTTTAGTTTTTTGATTCTACAATACTAGTTTGTTATGTTGATGCTTTTTTGGATATGGATTGATCTACATATTTGGATCCACACAACTGGTGTAGGCATTTGGAGTAGCATTTTCAATTGGATATTGAGTCCAATTATATTTAACGAGGATTCCAGATAAGCACTTGGACTACTACTTTAACATGGGTGCACCTTCATTTTTGTGGGTTTTTTATTGCTTGATGGTGGTTTTCGTGACCTAGAGGTTGATATTATTATAACCTGGGTGTTATCCTTCTTGCAAACTGATCAGAAATCTCTGACATGATAAATGAGGTGATTTTCATTGTTTAGAGAATAGAGACATAATCATATTCTTGCTGACAGCATAAGTACATCTTTTTTAAGTGTTGGGTGCTCACCTGATAACACATTCTAGGCATAAAACAAATCGACTACAGTGTTGGATTTATATTATGGGTCTGATATACACATAATTACAAGATGAATGCATTCTAGTGATAAAAAGGAGCAACAAATGACTACTCACAGTTCTGGTGCAATATTTCCTGAGTGGGTCTATATTTATGGTGCATATTCCTCTTCCAATCAATCTACATCTTTGTTATGGGACATACCCACAACCCTCTTATTTCTTTGGAAGCATAGCATATATGAGAGGAGACTTATAAGAGATTCAAGTAATTTCCTAAGAATCAAATTTATCAAGCAGTTGGACAATCTTATAGGCTAGGTGTTATTGCTACATTATGTTTTATTGTTATCAAACTTTATTACTTGCTGCCAGTTATGATATTTCATGATGTTTGTATGAATATATCAAAACCACATATTTGAGGGTATTGAATAAACAAATCAACAATTCCTATTATGTTGCCTATATGACCAAGATAACATTCTTAGTTAATTGATGAGTGTGTTATTTCCTTACATATAACTCAGAAAATTATTATAGTGTACCTACAACAGCTAGTAGACAAATTGTTTGAAGAAATACCACAGTGACAATTCCTCCTTAAAATCAGAAAAATCACCTCAACTCTAGAAACTATCAGAGTGGGTATTTTACAGTTGAGCATGATTTATGAGTATCATATTTGGATCATATTTCATTAGTAGGTTTCCCCCTCGAAGAGGAAAGTGAATATAATTAGATTTGTTCCCTAAAAAGATCAATTGTAAGGTATTTACCTACGTTAATGGTTTCATATTAATAAAGTGTTCAACTTATTCGTATACTGAGAGGGAAGGTGAATCAATATACAAATTATTTTTATACTGAGAGGGAAGGTGAATCAATATACAATATATTTTACTTTGTTTCACCATTAATTAGATGAGAAACAATAATCACATATCAAATCAAATCATAATGCACAAAGTTTAACATGGAAACTCAATCGAAAGAAAACCATAAAATTATCTTTATAAATGTATGTAGGAACCATCCTACTATTACAAATATTGTAGGCACCAACCAAATAGAGACACCAATCTCCTTAATTGAGAACCAACTCTGCAAGATGTAGGAACCAACCTGCTAGAGACACCAATCCTCTCAACTGAGCACCAAATCAACAAAACGTAGGAACCAACCTATTGGAGACACCAATATCCTCAATTGAGCACAAACTCAATAAGATATGTGTAGACACCAATACAATATCTTCATACGCATAATAATTTTGACTTCACCTGAATGCCTCATTCCAAAAACAATCCTTCAAACCCTAGTAATCCTCATAGCATCATTCCGAGAAAGTAATCACTGATAGAAACATCAATTAATGAAAACATCACAAACTCAAAAAACTACACATGGAAGAATCACAAACCTTCAGGCCAAGTCATATCTCACTTGAGAACAAGAAAGAACTCAAGAAAATTGCGTATATTTCTCTTGCACACCTTGGTGATTTTTGTATCCTTTTTTCCAACATGATACCACCTATATAACAATAATTTTTCAAATTCTTCATTAGAAAGTATCATAATCTTGCTATAGTTAAGTGACTTCCACCAAATGGTTGCATCACCACCTAAAGTAAGATGTACCCAAAATTTCCAATGCTTGTTCCATGATGAATTCCTTTCTTCTATAAATTCTTCAATACTAGGGTCATCATCGTTTCTAGTAAAATGCATCTTTTTTGGTATAAATCTTTAACCAAAAACTAGG
>JZKD02S2360361.1:12006-30712 GCA_000966675.3 Picea glauca
TGGGATTAATATTGATATTTAGAGGATAGAACCACACTCCCCTCATAATTTATAAGCTACCCTACACACACTACTACATATGGGTAGATTCGTCCCACGAAAGTTTTCCATGTTTCCATTATTTTCATTTATTTTTTAGATTGGGTGGGATTTTCATCGTTATTTCCCTTGCAGTACTAGCTGCGGGAATGTGTGTAATGTTGAATGAATTTTATAAGGAACAACGAAAATACAATGTACTAGGACTAGACATGGGCAACAATGACCTGTGAATGGGACAAACGTTGAAATTTTTTCAAATTGTTTATGTATGCACTAAAATTTGACATGGATAGACTATTCTCATGCCTTAACAACATGGGAGGGTTTCTGGACTCAAATTTGACTCACACACCCACTTGTTTCCATCATAAATTCATCATGTAAACCCTAACCACAAAAAGAGTAAATGTGAGGTGAATGGTGCCAGACTTCCAGGAATTGGGTTTCATGACATACAAGCGGTCGTATTGTCTCATTTATGGGTGCCTTTGTTGAGGGCTAGCCACATCCTTTCCCTATTTTTGTTTTCAAAGAATATTTTTCCATGACCTTTATTATTTTGTATGTGTTAACAAGTTGAAGACATTAAGGACCACTAAAAAGGAAATGCATAGACCACATATGGTCTACCTTGGTTTACAATGCTTTTCCAATTTGAGGACAATAAGGGGCACTAAAACTAAAAGCATAGCCCACATATGCTCTACCTTGAAAAGCACTGTTGATTAATTAGTTATTTATTTTATGGGTCCCTCATCTTCTGAGAAGCATTTCATTTTTCTCAAGATCCCAGGGTGAGATTTTATTTCATGATGCTTTTTTCCAAGGCACCTTTAAGCCTAATGGCCCCTTCTTCCCATAAAATGAGGTGCATTCCCTTCTTGGGTCAATAATCCCAAAAAAATAAAATATGGGGAAACAAAGGGGAAGAAGCAATGGAAGGTGAAAAGTATGAGAAAGAATGGTACAATGACCCTTTAAGTAGACCCCCCAGTAGAAACCCTTTCCATGAGGGAAACCACTTACTAGGAAACCATGACACACACTATGGTGAAATAGGGAAAAAAACATAATTTCCAAGAAAACATTTTCAAAATCAATAAAGGAATATTTGCAACAAGTTCAAATGATTTATTTACTATAATGGTGCATACTACGACCCTGGGCTTATTACCTCATAGAGAAAGACCATTTTTCCTATGTGAACCAAGCTAGGTGTGGTGGACATTGCTCCCATAAATCACGTGGTGATGTGTGGTATGATAGGGGCCCTTGCCTACTCACCTTCCTCTTGGTACTCCATGTCTACAACCTAAGGTCCTCGAGACATCATCTCCTTAGTTATCCTTAGAAATGGGTGAGATAATAATCACCATAATCAACATTTGTTTTTCCATAATCATCGTCATCGTTGTCGTCGTCATCATCATTTTCATCATCATAGGCATTATCATCATCGTAACTGACATCATCATTGTCGTCGTCATTGTTTTTTTCTTCTTTGTCATCATAATAATCATCGTTTTCATCATCATCTTCATCATAATTATCATTGTCATCATAATATTCGTTATCATAATTGTCATCATCATCATCATCATCATCATCATTGTCATTGTCATCATCATAGTGATTTCCATTTACATGATCATCATCATAATCAACATTTTCATCCTCCTCCTCCTCCTCCACCTCATCATCATCATGATCATCGCCATTGTCTTTTTTTTCATATTCATCATCGTCATCGTCATCCTTGTCATCATCATCATTTTGGTCATCATCATCATTGTCATCACCATAATCAACGTTGTCATTGTCCTCCTTATCCTTCACACCATCATTGGCATCATCATCATCGTCGTCTTATATGGGTCAAGTTATATAGGGATTACAAGACAAGGGTTATTTCAATAAAGGGAGTCACAAATTGGTCCCATAGAGTAAGAGAATACCTAAAACAAGCACCTCAAATTGTCTAATAAAGCCAAACCCGTGACTAAGGACCAAGGGGAAGAGGAGAGGAAAAAATGGGGAACCCTACCTAAGCACTAAAAATCCTAGAAGGTTTTATATCTATACTGAGGAAATGTGACTAAATAGAGAGTGGTCCAACATAGAAAAGTATTTATATGTGACAAATAAACTCCTCTTCAAAAAATAATTTACTCTCCACAAAATAGACCATCTAAGGTAGAAAGGAAGATAGGTTAGAAATTTGTTTTATCATAATTAAATTTCATTATTTGTAAAACCACATCTTAAATTTTGGAGGACAAATGAAGTTTGTGGGATGAGAAAGAAAACATATGGTAAAATCTAATGGTAAAAGGGAATAATTTTCATTTAATAAAATTCGAATAAATTTAATTCAATAATAAAATTAATTTAATTCAATTTATAAATTTGAATTAATAATATATATATTATATTATTATATAATATATATTATGTATACCACAACATATAATAATAAATAACAAAAACAAATGTAACAAAACCAAAAGAAAGAGACAAAAAATGTGTGTGAAGATATTCGAGTCCACTCGAGACTGCAACAAGGAGACAACTTGAGGCCAAGAAACTGTGAATATATTCATTCGATCCTACCTAAGAAATGAAGGTGATAATGAGAGCCCACCATTAAGGAGGCCGTAGCCCATAACACAAGCGATTACTAGTGATAGAGACAACCTCAACCAAAAGGGAACAACACGAGCCCACCATCGAGGAGGCCCTATCCCATGGTGGGAGCGATTACTGGTGAGAACCTCTGCGAGAACAAAAGCCCACCAACGATGCTACAAAAATTGGTGAGAACCTCTACATTTCAATTTTTCTAGGGTTATTGTTTATGTCAAAATGGTTTGTTTATGCCTGGGATTGAACCCACTAATTCATCATCGTTATTGAGACAAAACCAACATGTTCTTTGGACACAATTTTCGGGCCAAAATAGAAGGAATTTTGTCAAAGCCCCCTGCCCACTTGAGTTTGGCCTGCACCAAGACATTTTAAGCAAGGGATGAAGAGACAAAACCAACATGTTCTTTGGACGTGATTTTGTGGCCAAAATCCCAGGAATTTTGTCAAAACACCCTACCCACTTGATTTTGGCCTACACCAAGACATTTTAAGCAAGGGACGAAGAGACAAAACCAACATGTTCTTTGGAAACGATTTTGGGGCCAAAATCAAAGGAATTTTTTCAAAACCCCCTGCCCACTTGAGTTTGGCTTGCACCAAGACATTTTAAGCAAGGGATGAAGAAAAATTGAAAGGGTTTCAATGTAATTTTTTTTAATAAATTTTAAAGGGTTTTAATGTAATCATTTCTAATCTATGGGAGAGTTCAGGTTTGTCATACATGCCCTCTTTCCAATAACCTTGAGTGGCTATAGCATTGCATAGTAGATAATATATGTATGAGTATCCTGAAACCATTTTATCCATAACATCCTTAGTCTCTTATAAAAAGTTTACAACTTTTCCTTGAAATTGCACCCAAACATCCATATGCCTCCAAGTTGTAAGGAACCCCTCATACTTTTTGATCTACCTCATACTTGAGAGAATACTCACTAATTTTTACTGTAAAGTATAAAATGATTGCTTGAGATTATAAATCTTAACATTGAACATTATAATGGTTTCTAACCACTTACATTGACCTCATACTTCTCCCATAATTCATTAAAATATTAAAGAATGTATTGTATACTAAGCAATCTCCTCGTGAATCAACAATCATGAAGAATTCATATCCTTGTAGGTGAAAGTATCGTTACATTTGTAATTATTTTCTTGTGACCTCTCCTTAGGCCACAAATGATAGATTATTAACACAACATTATCAAAATTAACTATGAATGATTTAATAGTGTAGGAATTCACACCAAATTAATAGAATGGGGTTCTGATATAGGGCCCATGGAAATTCCAACTACATTTCAATGCTTTGAAGTAGTAAATTCATTTTCTAGTAAGGAATAAATTCATGCTTGTAGATTGTGCTTGGGATTTCATAATATATTTTTTGCAAAGAAATTAACTTTTATGTGTTCTTAGATCACACTCATTGTCCATATTTTCTACTCAAAACTACATTTAGTGAATCTACAATGACATTATGCTTGTAGAAATTAAGATATGAACCCCTTTGACAAGAGGTTTCAGTTCAAGGTGTAAAGTGGAGATGTTTTAGCTCTGGTGGATGCCCTAAAATAGTGCTCTTGGAAACATAAACATTTCAAAGGAGAGCATCCAAAGTGGCATAATTGTCTTGGATATCTCTCCTTGGGAATATGACAATGATACAATATGTTGTTTGGGTGATTAAGAGTAGAGTATTTTTATACTACACACTATGTTGATAATCATGAAGACACACAAAAAAAATCATTTCATTAACTAAGTAACTCCACTTTATTACACTTTATGCAAGTTGGATCAATATTCATGAGGCCCATATTTGAAATAATATTCTATCCAAAAATCAGATATCGTGAGAAGCTAGTAAAAAATAAGGTGTGATGTAGTTGGTATTTCTCTAGGTAATTTGAAATCTCATAATGCTCAAATTTTATCTAATTTTTTTCATTTACCACATTGAGATAGTTTTCATTTATTGCATTATCCTTGTCCTCCTTACTCAGTGGAGATCCCACTCCTAATAATTATTCATTGATATATATGGTTCTCTTATTACCTATATAGTGTTGGGTCAAATATCTACTACTTATGTTTCTATGACACCAACATGCTATGGCATCAACGTGTCAATCACACCAAATATGGATCTTTTTGACACATGATCAAATTAAAAAAATAAAAATCACAAGCACATAAATTTGGGAGAAGAGGGAAAAGAGGAAGCAAAATCCAAGGGAAGGATGTAATAAAGGAAAATGTTCAAGAGGGGAATTTAGAGGGAAAATAATAATCAAGTAAAGGTATGCTTGACATATTGAATAACAGTGACACATAGACATAAACCCTGATAGCCATATATATACCTCAGGATATTCTATCCTGAGGTCATATCATTCAAATTTGTGAGTACATTTGACTCCATAGCCCTTACAAACACCTATCTTCCTATAGTTTGTTTTTCTTGAGCATTTGTGCCACTCCCACAAACTACCAATCCCACCTATCATCGAGTGTTTTTGGGCTCCACCCATAGAGTTGGTTGTGCACATCTCTCATTGGATACCGATCATTAAATCTATACTGTCTTGACATATCTATTATATGAATACATGTCACTACGGAAGTAGTAGGGAACCCTCCCTTGATCTATTGCACGAATACATAAACATAAACAAAGAGAACTTGATCCATTGTGACACCTTCAGGGGGATCCTATTCTGTTCATTAGCGCTCTTTATCACGAGAAATATCGTTACATTTCCCTTATATTTTCAATGTTTATCTTTAGCTATACTACAATATGAAGATCGTTGTCCTAACTTTTCCTTCTCCCTCGATGGAGTGTAGGTACAAAAAAATATGTATCTATCAGACCTATCATCCATCTCGAGTGATGAAATTTCGAGAGGAACAAGGGAAAACATATCCAACACAAGTAACATGGCGAAATCAACTAGAGGTGAAAAGGTCAGAAGAAAGTTTGGTAGGAACATGAAATTCTTTCTTGCTGAAGGAGGATCATGCTCTTATGATGATGAGAGTGTTAGGATATTTAGACACTTAGGAATTAGTTAAGATCTACTTGGTCTAATATGTTATTAGGTAAAAGTGTGTTTCTTTAGTATGCATTAGTATGCATTTGTAGTTAGGAAATCCGACGGTCACGATATGTTCCTGACATAGAGTAATCTGATGTTTCATACTCTCCTCAATCTTAACGGCCATTGATCAGTGGCTTAATACCTGATTGGTCCATGATATCTATTTAAATAGAATGGAGGGTCATTTTCTGATGATCGATTGTGAGAAAATTTCTTGTAAAATCTCTCTATAATCTTTTTCTTTGCATTAATAAACTAGTCCAAGTGGTCGCGCTAGCTGGGGTCGTGGATGTTTCCCCATAGGGGTTTTACCACATGAAAACATTAGTGTGTTGATATTTGATCTGTTTATGTGAGGGGTTACTAAAGGTGTTCATCCTCTGTTGGAATACCTGTGTTGTTGAACATGGTATCATAATCTGTTTGAAGATCCACTCCTGTTGTAGATTAAGATCGTGAAGCCGAGTTTCTTCATCTACATTTTTGGGCATTTCCATACATTTTTGGGCTGAGAAGATTGTTCCATTGCATCCAGAGCACTTGTTTCATTTAGTAACACTTTTTTTTTCACTCGAAAAGGTTTTTGTTTTCCCAAGATATGACCATTACAGTCAGATTCGAAGGTATAAAGCTTGACTATGCATTTTTAAATTTCTGCAAAGTTTTATTTTGATTTTATTTCGGTTTTTATTTTCTTATTTCCAGGTTTCTAATCTTTTATATCTATGTATGATCTTTGTCCCATGCCTTGTGTGATCTCGGCAAATCAGAAACAGATAGGAAAAGGTTCATCTTTCGGGCAAGCTAACTGAGATCTAACCGTTGTTGTCATCGAGAAGAGAAATTTTTTTCTTGTGTAAAAATAGTTTTTGTTTAGCATGCTCTCGAAGATCGTCTTCAACAACAACAACAACACCCCCAATCCTCCTTATGAACATTACAATATTTTTTGTTAGACCATTTGGTTAAAACTTTCCTTATTAAGTAAGAGGTCTTGAGTTCAAGTCTCTCTTTTGTTACCTTTTTGAAAAAGTTCATGCTAAAATTGTAAAATGTATTTCACTTCAAGTATAAAAGTGAATCACTATAAGTAGCTTTAATATTTTATTTTAGAGTTATTTATTTTGCGTCCACCTTTTCTGTTATAAAGTAACTTCATTGTAAAAGTGATCCCCACTTCTCTTTATAAAAATGGGTCACTTCATAAAGCAACTTACACTATCACGTGTTCAGTTGGTTATTGTTTATGCCTTTTTTTTAAAGGGCATAACTCTCACATCGGAAGTCCATTTTCAGTGCTGTGTTTTTTAAAAACGCATAATTTTTTGAGCTCTTTCCATCCAGATCATCAGTTTAAGTTTTTAAATCCATATTATTTTCATATTTAATATGGATTCTACAAGTAATGTCTTTCTTACCAACAACAACTACTTCCAATGGAAATATGATATGGAAGATTTATTAAGAAGTAAAGGTTTGTACCATATTACCTTAGGAAAGGAAAAATCACCCACTTATGATGATAAGAAAGACAAGTGGGATAATAGGAATGACAAAGTACGAGGACTAATCAGAATGTCCATCTATCCTGATTTAAGGTACCACCTTCAAGAAATTGATGACCCCGAAGAAGCTTCGAACAAGATTGAATCTGTGTTTCGTAAACTCAATATTATTCGAGCAAAATAGTTAGAAAATCAAATATTGACCTTGAGTCCAAGTGATTTTTCATTCCTTAGAGACTATTTATCTAAGTTTAAAACACTCTGAATTTTATGTGAAGAATGTAAGATAAAAATGAAGGAAGAGCATTGCATCTATATTATTCTTTCTAAGCTAGGTAGTGCATATTCTATGTTTATATCTACATTTTATTCCATGAGAGAGGCTCTATGGAAAGCTTATGAAAAACCCACTCTTGAGTCCTTTTGTGCTTCTTTGATTAGAGAGAAGATAAACTTATACAACTTGGAGTGATCAACATTGCAGGTACCTCTAACAAAGCCTTAGTTGCCTAGTAGAAAGATAAACCCAAGTATCCTAAGAAGCAATATCCTCGCTACAACAACAAACAATATAAGGGTCCCAAACCCGCTCAGACAACTTCAGCTCCTAATTGTGACAAAGGAGCAAAATATAAAAATAAGAATACTAACATAAATTGCGACTTTTTTGATAAATATGGTCATGATGAGTCCAAATGTTCCAAGCAGATGACAGCTTTAGAAGCAGTGATGAAGAAGCAAAACATCAGTATTGATTCTACTTCTTCTTCTTCTTCTCATGGACATGCGCTTTTTGCTTCTGGTTTCTCCTTCAATAAACCTTCTACTTCTACTTTTGATAAGTGGCTTATTGATTCTGGAGCATCTTATCATATTTCTAAGGATAGAGACATATTTTCTACTCTAAATGAATGTAACACCAAGAAAATATTTGTTGGTGATGATGGATCTCTTAGTGTTGAAGGATCTGGAACAATACAAGTAGAAAATGGCCATTTCAATGATGTCTTATGTGTTCCAAGTCTTTCTTGTAACCTTCTATTAGTATATCAAATCACTCATTCAAGTGAAGGTAAAACCGTAGAGTTTTCACCTCACCAAGTTGTAATCAAGGATCTAAAAGATCCTAATCATGTTCTTGCAACTCGAATGGGTGATGATATTACCAGGTTGTCCAAGTTTGACAACTTTGGGTTATCATCTTTTTCATCAGTTTTTATTGCTCATAGCGATGTCTTGAGAAAACTTTCGCATGAGCGGTTTGGTCATCTAAACTATTTCTCATTGCAACAAATGTAATCAACAAAAGGACATAAGGACACTACAACCATTGCAACCTCGGTCCAAGCACCTTATATACAACATAAGTAGGTCAAGAAGATTGCAATAAAGAGTTAAGATTCCTTATGCACAAAATAATCTTATGTAGCCATATAGGTTAAAAATGTCCAACCCTTCGAGCCGCAGGTTCATGACAACCTTCAACAAGCTAAGCAACACAACTTCTTTAGCAAGGCAAACAATTCATCAAGATGCAAATTCAGTAAATGCTTTCCCCTCTCCCTTGGGCACTCAATGCAATGGATAACATTAATTCCTAAGGAGGGAGGATTGATCCATGTGGATATTGGTGGCCACCGACCTATTCCAACAGGCTCAAAACAATTTTCTAGCAACTTACTATTTTTAACATTTTTTTGGTTCCTAAACTTTCGGGGTGATTTTGAGGGCCTAAATGATTTTTTTTCGAGATCGAGCATATCAATGATAAACAAAGGATTTGATTGATCCCCCAAAATGAATCTCCTTGAAGATACCTTTCTAACGATCTATCGTGCACCCCAAACAAAGATTGTATGCCAAAGTTACGCCTTCGGGAAGTTGATACACCAAACTACCCAAAACGGAGTACACAAAATCGTTGGTTTTTCATCTTTCAGGGTTAGGGTTTTGGATTTTCTTTATATTAAAAATTCCTTTAGATCCTCATTGTAACCATCTTCTTATAGATGTGAGTAGCGGTCACATCTCTTCTCAGAGATAAGATGCCACCATTTTAGCGAGTCTTTCACTTTATATTTCTACAGTTTTGTACATTTCGCTCATTAATATAAATTGTGTCTTACTATATCTCTATGTTTATAGTTTCATATCTGATATATTTCTATTATATTATTGGATATCCGAGATATCTCTCTACATTTCTTTATTATATGTCCTCTCTCATTTCGTGTCGAAAATAATCTGGATCATATTGTTTCCTACAGGCAGAGATTGACCCCAAGGGTTCCTTCTAATAGAAGAAAGAGGATAGGTCAAGAACCTTCCCAATAAATTACGTGCAAGAGACGTACAAGAAGAGAGTTGGGGATTCTCATCATTTGGAGTAGAAGAACTCAGATTATGGGTCGAAGAGAAAGACCTATAGAAAAATAATGCTACAAGAAAATGTAGGGAGTGAGTGTAGAGAATTCCTTGGTGGTATCACAGTTTGGCATGTGGGTGGCTTGCTATCAAAGTGATAGAGATCGAAAAGCCTATGGATGGGTGGAAAGGCATACATCCACAGTGAGTTGGTTGGTCACGGCAAGCAATAGATAAGTATACCTTACACTCTCTATAAATGAATTAATATGATTAATTGGGTACATGTATTTGTGTTTTAAATGTCTATGTTGGGTTAATGGGCTTGACATTGTTCCGACAAAAAGCCTTTGTACTTAGATGATTGACAAATGGAGGAAATTACATGTGTATTTCACATATGAATAGGAAAACCCTGTAATCATCTCGAATGACAGGAATACTTCATAATGAGTGCCCTGTGAAAGGGAATCGTGCATATAAATTAAGTAATGAACAATAGCATCCAAGAGGAATGGAATCTTGTAATAGTGGCAGTTTGAAGGCCAGAGGAGGCCCATAGACCTTTGTGCTATTTTCCCTCTCTTTGATGTAAATGGCTATGGGATTTGGTTCCTCATCGTGTGCCAAGTAGAAGGCTTAGTGCTTGCTGCGAAAAAGGGGTCGAAACCCTATCGAAACCTCGTGAAGACTTGGAAGAATTTTTGAATAGGGTAAGTCCAAATTCTGACTGATAACCTATAAATACCTACGATTGAGACAAGGATGATCTTGGTTGTTGATCTGGTTGGGTGAATAAATCTCAGCCCTTCATCGAGAGAGGAATCATCGTCGGGAATGACCAAATGTTCGGACTTGTGAAAAGACCAATGGCGATGAAAATCCTATGGTGGAATGGAGGTCGTCGATCGGTCGAGATTAAATTGAAGAGAATCTAGATCGTCGATGTTGATCACATCTTTGTCGGAGATAGAGAATTGGTTAATATAAGTGATGGGTCAAGAGGGCCGACAACAATAAAGGTCATGAGAAAGAACGAGAATCGTTGATCGTTGTAGAGGCTAGAAGGAAACCCAATCATAGATCACTGTAGGTTTTGTTGAAGTGAGGAAAGACAACCATGACATCAACATCGCCACCAACGTGTCTACAAAATCGCCATGCTTCAACAGTGGATTGGTTGAGAGGATATGAGTAGTCTCATTGAACATGGAGACCCTTGGGGTTTCACTTAAAAATTTTGACAATTGGATCTAAAGGTGGCTAGATCTATTTGTCCATCACTATAGAAATAATATACAATTTTTTTATTATAATTACAAAGTAAAAATAATCTAAGTCAAATGAATCAATTCTTCCTTTGGGCATAGTTTTAAAAAACGTTTCAATCTCCACTAAGCACTCTCCACACGATGTTAATTAAAAATAAAATAAAACTCGACACGAAGATATTAAAATAAAAACAAAGAGGACAAAACACATTAACAATCATTTCAGCCGACCATTTCTATAGAATTATAATCCCATTTGTTTGTCCTTATTTATTTATTCTTTTTCTCTCCTCTATTTATTTGTTTTCGACATATTCCAAATGACGCACATTATTGGCTCGCCTGTTCCTGACCAAACATTTAAAAGGGGGAGAAATTGAAACATCAAGCAGGGAGAAATTGAAACATCAAGCAGGGAGAGAAAAGTTACTGAAATTGAAGGATTTTGGGGGACGATGGCTTTTTCGAAATTGAGAAACTTGGCGGTGAGATCGTCCTCTCTGATCACCGAGTGCGGCTTATTACAATCCTGCCGGCATTCAAGCACGAAATACTTCAGGCCAGTTCCGCGAATTTCTCTGGAAGATGAAGTTGCAGGGCGGCGAGAGTATTGTGATGTCGCTCAATTTGCCGCTTCATCCAATGAATCACTTGCACCATCTTCCAGTATCAACGTGAAAGGCGAAAAGAAGAACTACACCTCATACGACTTGATTGAATCATTGTATCATCTCACCGAGCATACCGCTCCTTTCAAAATACCTAAAATTAAAGCGGCCTATTCTCATTTCTGCGCGGGAGAGATCCTCGGAGACGTTTTTTATGAGTTACAGCGTATGGGGAAAATGGGGTTGAAGGGCATTCTGAATTACAGCGTAGAAGACGCAGAAGACAACGATGCTTGTGACGCCAATCTTAAACATTTTCTCGGCATCGTATCTTCAATCTCTCTGTTTCCACCTCAATCGGTACGTACTCTTTTTGAATAGTGACTCGTTTATTTCTTTCCATCTTACCGATGTCGCCTTGCATACTTAAATTTTGGTGTAACAGGTAACATTTCTGTCCCTGAAATTGTCGGCCATATGTACTCCAGAGCTGCTAGAAAGAGTCAGTCATTTGCTAAGGTGGCAGCACCGCCACCCGGACTTCAATCTGCCATGGAAGGAAGAAGTTCTGCCGCTTCTAGCCCCATCTAGCCCTCATCATTACACCACCTCTGCGCCTGAGCCGTTGAGTCCCAAGGATGAAAACGATTTAAATTTAGCGGAACAAAGATTGTTTCAGCTCTGCAGAGCCTGCGAAGCCGCCTCCCTTCCCTTGTTGGTGGACGCAGAATACACAGGTGTTCAGCCTGCCATTGATTACTTAGTTTACAAAGCATTTTCCAAATTCAACCAATCACCTGGGAAGCCTGTTGTTTATGGGACTGTGCAAGCTTACTTGAAAGACTCGTTCCCCAGATTAATTGCAGCAACAGAAGAGGCAAAGAAGCGGGGCATTACAATGGGTGTGAAGCTTGTACGCGGTGCTTACATTAAAGTAGAAAATAGAGTGGCCAAGTCATTGTCCATGCCTTCCTCAATACATTCTTCCCGTATGGAGACACGGAGCTGTTACGACGACTGCGCATCATTCCTATTGCAGAAAGTTGCTACTGGTGAAGCAGCACTGTTACTTGCTACACACAATCTAGAATCAGGTAAGCTCACTCAGCTCTTCATTTTTATCATTTATAACAATAAATTTTGCATTGATCGACTGATTCGTAATGGTGATGACATATGATCAGTGAATACGGCCATTGCTAAAGCTGAAGAATTGGATATCGTGGAAAGCAAAGGAATGCTGCAGTTCGCTCAATTGAAGGGCATGTCGGACTTGCTTTCGCTGGGTATACAAAATGCAGGATTCCAGGTGAGCAAATTTCTACCGTTTGGGACGGTGGAAAACGTGATTCCTTATCTTATGAGAAGAGCTGAGGAACAGGAAATAATGCTAGGTGAGAAGATCAGAGGCGCATGTAAAATGTATTTATCTGCTCGAGTGCCTACGCGGGGAGACCATATTCACATAACGCGACTAGCTGTTTCCCGGTTGGAAATGACTTACATCGGGTCAGAAGATGAGGAGGATGATACCTCTAAAAGTGATGAAGAAGATGGGGAGGTTGATACCTTTGAAAATGAAGAAGATGAGGATGATTACCATGATGAAGATGATACCTCTGAAAGTGATGAAGAAGATGAGGATTATTACCATGATGAAGATGGGGATGATACTCCTAAAGATGATGATCATCATGGTAATCACATCTCCCATGATCATGGTACCCCTAAAGATGATAATACCTCCCAAAATGATAAATATTCTACCTATCAATCTACCGTTTCTGTTCACAAGCTTGATGATTACCTTAATAAACATAAAAAAGATGTTGATGCTATCCTTAAAGATCTTGACGATACCTCCCAAAACGATAAATATCATACCTTTGACTATACCTTTCCTGATGATGAGGATGATACCCGATGATACCCCTCCAGATGAATATAATACCTCTTTACCCATTTGAGTTCGCCTATGTCTTATGTCTTGCAATACACCGTCATTATGTTATGCCTTGTTGTAGTTAATTATATCGCTGTGAATTAAGATGTCGGTTATTATATGAATTTATCTCTAATATGTTCCTATGAGTCGTTGGAACCATGAGTATTATTCAATTGTAGTTTTGTTATGTTTCTACTCTAGGGTGTATATTGTGCATTTCATTTTAAATATTTTACAAGAAATTCGAGTGCATTTTGCCGAAAATTTCTTCTTCTTACAAGGAAAGTTCATTTTCTTGATTTTCTTCCTATTGAACTCATGTAGTGGATCAATATGTCATGTTAGCCATTTTAATTTATTTTCTAAAAAAAAATTATGTAAATTGTTTTATGATCAAATTATTTATAGAAAGGTAGAGAATATATAAAGAAATTGTTTTTGTTATTCGTTTTATTGCTTTATGTGTTAATCCTATAATAATCATTTAAATATTTAAATCACTTCAATATGTAGTTTTTTCATATAAATGTTATTAAGTGTATTTAGTGCATTGGCCATAATGGATATGTCATGTTAGCCACAAAAATTATGTTAATTGTTTTATGATCAAATTATTTATAGAAAGGTAGATAAGATATAAAGAAATTGTTTTAGTTGTTGGTTTTATTGCTTTATTTTATTTCTTTATCATATAATAATTATTTAAATCACTTTAATAGGTAGTTTTTTTAGATAAATGTTATTAAGTGTATTGGCCGATCATAATAATGTACACATTTTTTTGGAGATTTTACTATGTATGAGTTTTGTGTGTGAATACTTTTGACTAGACACTCCACCGATTTCAAGAACAAAATAATTTTTAGATTAGTAATTGTTTTATTTTTTAATGATGGAAAAATCAATTTTTATTATTATTATGAATAAGAGGATAAAGAAAAATCCTACCACCCCAATGTCCTTAGATCCAATGGCTACTACACCTCCTAAATCAACGAATCTTTTCACTTAGCCCTTCACTCTAGAACAAAAAAGGCCCCAACCTCTTCCCCACCTTTAGCTCTTGTATATCTGCCCCACATACATGGTGTTATTGATCATATTTCTAAGATTTTAGCTAAAAAGAACATCAAAACCCTTTTTAAACCCCATAAAATCCTTAAGCATATTTTTAGAATTACTAAGGATAAATAATCCTATGCTAAGCCAAGAAGTTTATCAAATTCCTTGCTCTTGTGAAAAATCCTACATTGGCCAAATATGTCATTCAATCAAAACCCATGTTAAAGAGCATATAGTTGAGACACTTCACAACCACATCTTTAAGTCAACAATCGCAGAACAATCCCACACTTCCAAGTAAAAATCCTTGCATAAGCACCTTATTACTCCTCAAGTATGATTGATGAAGCTCTTGAAATCGAGAAACTTCCCATCAATTTTAACTGGGAAGATGGCTATAGACTGAGTCAATCATGATAAACTACTATTCATCACCAAATTCAATAAACGTCTTCCTCTTTGTTATTTTCTCCCCTCTTTTGTATCGTTTATCTATTCTTCCTAATATCCTCTCGTGACGTTTTCCTCCTCCTTTGATATCTCTCAGTTATTCCTTTCTTCGTTATTCCTTCTTTACTTATGACATGGCTTATTCTTTATTCTTAAAAAAAATATCCTTTCTAAAGATAGTAGAGACACACAAATTTTATTAAAGAAGAAAAATACTTTACACAATTAATGGAAGAGCTTACAATCTCCAACATTACTCTTGCATGAGAAAATGAGAGCTTTAATAAGCTCATCATACTAATTCCAAGCTAATTTTTGTTATGGACATCTTATCACATAATCATGTGAGTATTACAAGTGTCCATGTAGATTACATAAAGATTCTAACAATTTCCTATTTTGTTGCTTCTAAGAATTACATTGGAACAAATACGAAGTTCTTCTCTAAATTTGCTAATTTTGATCTTCTAGTTTCATGAAAATATATGAGATTCAATCTTCGAAAAGACAATATACCGGTTTGATGATGCCCTTTGCAATACGTATCTTGGTGTAATGGTTGAGTAACTATCAATTAACAGTGAAGTAGCTTATGTTTGAGTAATTACAAAATCCTATAAAACTTCTCATAAAAAAAATGTCTCACATGATGATTCCCATGCTGATATATATTTTTCTTATGCTGAAGGATTTGCAATTGTAGTTGGCTTCTTGCAACTCTAAAAAATTGTCCATGATCCCATATTCATCAAGTGACCTGATGTTGATTCTTTGTGTATAGAAGACTATAATCTTTGATACCTTAAATATATCTAAGAACTCATTTTGTTGCATTTCAATGGATTTCCCTTGGTTCCTTCATAAATCTTGAGAGAATAATGATTTCATATGATAAGTCTAGATGAGTGGTTTTCAAATAAATCAAGATAACAATCAAAGGTATGTAACTAGTGTTCCTTACCAATTCCCCCCATTCAAGTTTTGAAAGTTTTAAATTTTCCTCCTTTGGGGTGAGAACAGATTTGCAGTTTGTCATGCCAAATATTTTCAATAGTTCAAATGCATACTTGCATTGACTAATGTAAATGTTGTTTGAATTTTGGAATACTTCAACTCCAAGATAGTAGTGAACTAATTCCATATATGTCATCTTAAAGACAACATGTAATTCCTTCTTGACCTATAAAATATGATCATCATTGTTCCGACTAATGATCAATCCATTAACATACATTACTAAAATTACCATGTTTTTAACCTGTAGGAGCACATATAAGGTATCACCAAATTCGCTTCATTGAAATCCAACTTTACGAAGGTAATCGTCCATTTTTGTATACCTAGATCTCGGAGCTTGATTCAATCCATATAATGCCTTAATCGACTTACAAAAATTTTATTCCTACCCTTCGAGCTCAAAACTAAGAGGTTGAGTCATATATGTACTTCTTCCTACAAATCTCCATTGAGGAAGGAACTTTACTCTCAATTGGAGTATCTTGATTTCCTTCCTATTAAACTCATGTTGCACATCAATATGTCATGTTAGCTATTTTAATTTATTTTCTCAAAAAAATTATGTAAATTGTTTTATGATCAAATTATTTATAGAAAGGTAGAGAATATATAAAGAAATTGTTTTCGTTATTGGTTCTATTGCTTTAAGTGTTCATCCTATAATAATCATTTAAATCTTTAAATCACTTCAATATGTAGTTTTTTCATATAAATGTTATTAAGCGTATTTAGTGCATTGGCCATAATGGATATGTCATGTTAGCCAAAAATTATGTTAATTGTTTTATGATCAAATTATTTAAAGAAAACTAGAGAATATATAAAGAAATTGTTTTCGTTGTTGGTTCTATTGCTTTATTTGTTCATCATATAATAATTATTTAAATATTTAAATCACTTTAATATGTATTTTTTTCATATAAATGTTATTAAATGTATTTAGTGCATTGGCCGGCCATAATAATGCAAACATTTTTTGGAGATTTAACTATGTATGAGTTTTGTACGTGAGTACTTTTGAGTGGACACTCCACCAATTTCAAGAACAAAATAATTTTTAGACTAACAATTGTTTTATTTTTTAATGATGGAAAAAATGAAAGTTTTTTATTATTATGAATAAGAGGATAAAGAAAAATCCTACCACCCCAATGTCCTTAGATTCAATGGCTACTACACCTCCTAAATCAACAAATATTTTCACTTAGCCCTTCAGTCTAGAACAAAAAAGGCCCCAACCTGTTCCCCACCTTTAGCTCTAGCATATCTTCCCCACATCCATGGTGTTATTGATCATATTTCTAAGATCTTAGCTAAAAAGAACATCAAAACCCTTTTTAAATCCCATAAAACCCTTAAGCATATTTTTAGAATTACTAAGGATAAATAATCCTATGCTAAGTGAAGAAGTTTATCAAATTCCTAGCTCTTGTAGAAAATCCTACATTGGCCAAATATGTCCTTCAATCAAAACCCATGTTAAAGAGCATATAGTTGAGCAATCAATATCAGATCTGATCTTCTAAAGGACAATATACCAGTTTGATGATTCCCTTTACAATAAGTATCCTGGTGTAATGGTTGAATAACTATCAATTAACAATGAAGTAGCTTATGTTTGAGTAATTACAAAATCCTATAAAACTTCTCATAAAAAAACTATCTCACTTGATGATTCTCATGCTGATATATATTTTTCTTATGCCAAAGAATTTGCAATTGTAGTCGGCTTCTTGCAACTCTAAAAAATTGTCGGTGATCCCATATTCATCAAGTGACCTGATGTTGATTCTTTGTGTATATAAGACTATAATCTTTGATACCTTAAATATATCTAAGAACTCATTTTTTTACATTTCAATGGATCTCCCTTGGTTCCTTCATAAATCTTGAAAGAATAATGATTTCATATGATAAGTCTAGATTAGTGGTTGTCAAATAAATCAAGATAACAATAAAATGTATGTAACTAGTGTTGTTTACCAATTCCCCCCATTCAAGTTTTGAAAGTTTTAAATTTTCCTCATTTGGGGTGAGACTAGATTTGCAGTCTGTCATGCCAAATATTTTCAATAGTTCAAATGGATACTTGCATTGACTAATGTAAATGTTGTTTGAATGTTGGAATAATTCAACTCCAAGATAGTAGTGAACTAATTCCATATATGTCATCTTAAAGACAACATGTAATTCCTTCTTCACCTATAAAATATGATCATTATTGTTCCAACTAATGATCAAGCCATCAACATACAGTACTAAAATTAATATGAGCATCTGATCTTCTAAAATTAATATGAGCATATGATCAAGCCATCAACATACATTACTAAAATTAATTTGTTAAAGAGCATATAGTTGAGCAATCAATATGAGATCTGATCTTGTTTACCAATTCCCCCCATTCAAGTTTTGAAATTTTTAAATTTTCCTCCTTTGGGGTGAGAACGGATTTGCAGTCTGTCATGCCAAATGTTTTCAATAGTTCAGATGCATACTTGCATTGACTAATGTAAATGTTGTTTGAATGTTGGAATAATTCAACTCCAAAATAGTAGTGAACTAATCCCATATATGTCATCTTAAAGACAACCTGTAATTCCTTCTTGACCTATAAAATATGATCATCATTGTTCCAAGTAATGATCAAGCCATCAACATACATTACTAAAATTACCATATTTTTAAC
>JZKD02S2360372.1:0-14024 GCA_000966675.3 Picea glauca
TCTAAATAAAAAAAATACTTTTATATGTCAGAAGTTGAATAACTTGTGAAAATACAGTTTTTTTTGTCATAAAACAAGCAAAAGTGTAACCCACCTTCATGATTTCACCCTGCTAAAAATAGTAAATTGCCAAAATTTCTAGAAAACTGTTTTGAGCTAGTCGAAAAAGGTGGGTGGCCACCGATATCCACCTAGATTATTTGGAGACAATGTTTATCACCTCAAAATTCCATCATAGTTGGGTATTCATGACATGGTAAATGTGAACAATCTCAAATTTTATGATCCTCCACTCCTGGAAGAAGAGGTCACCATCTCACAACCCTCTTAGTTGGTTCCATATTTCCAACCACCTCTCCTTCAAGATAGAGTGTTGGATACATGCACCACCACTACTCACACTCAGCAACACACTTCCTTTCTAGTTGGTCGTAAGGGTCAACTTCCATCCCAAGCTAAATGGCTATCACAATATGCCATGTCTCCATAGTTTCCACAGTTGCTCACATAAGTAAGGACACTTTCGGGCTTAAACAAAGAGGAATTGGGTAGGTTGAAAGGTGCACACCCTAAGGAGGAGAGAACACATATCGAGGCAAACCAATAGGGTGCTACCACAAAGGTGCACCTCCTTCCATATACAGCGCACTTCACCACAAATTCCACATGGGGTGCATCTCTACCTGGGAGGTTGGGAACAAGTCCAAAGGACTAGGAACTGGTCAAATAAGATAACTATTAGGGTTTGGGACATTTTCTAGTTGTTGGATAGTTAGAATTCATCCACTTTTAATAAAAACCATTGTATGTTTAACCTATTCTATATAAAGGCTTCCTATTCTACTAAATAAGATGAATGGTTCATTTTGCTTGCTCATATCATGTGTTGTTTTTGTTTTTTTCTGTGATTGTTCTTTGTATTTCTCTGTAGTAATGTAGATTAATGCCTATTCTTTTCAAACATAAAAGCACCAGTGTGTTCCATTTGACCAAGAACATCGCTCAACATAAGACACATAAAATTTAACTCAATGGTGCAATCATTTTAAACAAATGCACTAGTGCCATTAACATAAATGTATATTGACCGATTTGGCATAGTGGGGTGTTTCCTTTGATGCTTCGTCTCTAGTATTCTATGCTTAATAAATAACAACTAAATAAAATAGAGGTGTTTCAATAACATAGTAGAACTAGTGCATTCATAGTAACACACAACACCCCTTAATTTGTAATAAATCAATATAACAGAGTGGTGCCCATAAGTGGCAACAATTGCACTGGTGCATTATACTAGATGACGCACCACTAAACATCATGTCATTTATTTGGAAAGTATATCACACTGGTGTATTCAATTAGAAAAAACACACCTTCGTATTTACATACCATAAAAATTGGGGTAGCGATGCATTTATGTTAAACAAATGCATCGGTGTAGTGGGGTGTCTCGGTGGATGTCCCGTTACGAGTGATCTTGACAATAGAACACACCATTAAAATAAATGATGGTGCTCTAAGAGCACGATAGAACTGGTGCATTTATATTAACACATCACACCACTTAAGTTGTTATAAAACTATTTAACCCGTCGGTGCGCCTAGGTCCAAACAATGCATTGGTGTTTTAAAGAGAACTACACCAGGATGGATTTTCACAAATTATCAACATAGTGTGTCTTATGGTAAGCACTACTAAGATCCTAGGAAGTGCTCCAATTGCAACAAACGCACTAGTGCATTCTTTTAATTGAACGCACTACCCATTTTAAAAAAATAAAAAATTCTTCACGGTGCGTCAAATAAATACAATGCATCGGTGTTGTGTACTACAACACAGTGAGAAAAATACATCACAATTTACCACATCGATTTGTTTTATGGCATGCCTCGTTACTGGTGTGTTACAAGACAAACACACTAGTATCAACACATACAAAGATAAAATGGAGTGTCAATGACTTACATTCACCGAAATGCACGAGTGCGGTTAAGTGAGTTGCACCGAGAAAAATATTTAAAAAATTATCGTCACAGTGTGTCTTTTAAAATGTGTCCATTATCAGTGTGTCAGAAAATACAACGCACCGTTAAAGTGCATATAATTCTTGAAGAAACATAGAGTATCGATGTGTTTCATATAACCAAGCACACCCCTTGGTTTATCATTAAAACTTTCTACCACAACGGTGCATTCTATAGAACCAACCAACCCAAGTTACAGAGTTCATATGTGAAATGGCATCATAGGTCATTTTGTATGAAAACCCTTAATCAATGTGTTATATATCACAACTCACCTCTACAAATATTGGTGCTTGAATAATAATGATGCACCAATGCGTTATATTTAACATACTGTTGTTTGGTTCCTTATGTATGATATCGAGCACCGACAATGGTGCATATGAAGTTAGTAATAACACTGGTTAATGTTTCACTTCTTGTTTGCAAACACAAACTAATTTTAGTTTTTAATAAATACATATTAGTTATATATGTTTGGGTTATAAACCGAAAGAAAAAAAACTTAATTCACAAACACTACACATGTAAACCTCCACAATTAAATGTTTTGTAGGTTTTTTCTTTGCGGAGTAAAAAAAAAAGGTCAATATTTGGTGCCTCTCATAATTTAGCACATGGACTTGATCCTCTGCCACTTCCTCATTTCTCTACCTCACATATTCTCCTACACGGGATGCTCAACTTTCTCAAAGAAACCATCCTCGTCATTCCTATAGCCATAATATGAACTGTTGTCAATTTGCTTGTAGATCGCATACCTACACCTCCTCTTTTTTTCCTCTAGGGGACTTAACAAATATATATTTAAGGATGAGAAGGAATTTTGTAGACCCGAAGTATTTGTAACCAAGGATATTTTTGGTGGAATTGGGTATGAAAAATTTATTCCTTTCCAAGTATGTCATCTTAGCCCCTATTTTGGCATAATTAGGACTACCAAGCTCTATGATCAAATCTTCCCAGTGCCTCTTTTCCCTGTTTAACAAGAAAGGACCCTGGTGGACGTATTAATTATAACACTGCGTCAACCTCAAGAATTACCTAAGATCCATATTGTATATTTAATATAAGTTAAGAAACACATTTAGAAAAATAACTGATGATCCATAAGCTTCGTTAGCATGCCTTATCTCTAAATATTAAGCATTTCCTTGGCCTTAGCTTGCTCCTCCATGAGATCCTCACCCGTGTAGTTACTAAGAAGCTCATGTTTCTTCTTCTCCACAACCATGTTTTGACACATAAAAGCACAAAGAGAATCATGTTTTCAAAGAATTGCAATACATTATACTTATAATATATGATATTAATAATTAATAGGTGGGACGCCTTAGGAAAAAAGTGTAATAAGTTGATTCCTTCCTAGACAATATGAATTTCACATAAATGTTGTGGTCTGATTGAAATTTGATGTTCTCACATGCACAAAATGGATTTGCAACGGTAATTAATGATAGATCCATCCTCATATTTAATTTTAAATGGCGTGTTATCTATCAAAAAGAAAATAAAGGGACCTTCAAGCAAAACTCATGCTTCATACAAAATGCAAAGATGTGTTATTATGAATGCAATATGTTTTAAAAAAAGGGGTTGGTCAAGTTTTATTTATCATATATCAAAAATGATATCATATAAAGATTCCAAAGTTATGTTAGGGCCATCACACACAAGTATGAATGAACATAATTTACAATGCAAATTACGTATTCCATACTTCATGTTACTTGATGTTTATTTAATCCAATTTATTTAAAAAACAATGATGATCCTATTTGTTAGTGAATATGGGATATATATCAAAATATTATGTTGATGGTTTGATGTATGAAACGAGGTTGGTTTTGAGTTGGCGTTGAGTACACTCCACCATGTAGGGTTTTGTTGGATGCAATTAATAATTTATGGGTTGGTCGATGGTTGAAATGATGTGAAGTAAATGAACTCTACTCATTTATTTTTTCTAGTATACCACCTTTTCGTATTGTCAATTTCTTGGGAGATCATCCCTGTTGTTGACTATGGTTTTGTATTTTTTAGTGGTTTGTTGATATTTGAAACTACTTCTTTTGTGTCTTTTTGGGAAAAATTCAATAGGTACGGATCTATTTGACTCTTATAGCATCAATAATTCATTCTCGCTCTGATAAAATTCGGATATTGGCTTATTTTTTTGCATGTTTTATGTGTGCTATGAATATGCCTCTATGTTCTATATAGGTTTCTGAATGAAGAATTTTTTGGGTGGTTTGGGCTCTTAATGGAATAAAATGACAATTTCGAATGAAAATGATGGTCACGGCTTGGGTTTTGTACAATTTCAAAAAAAAGAATTTAAACTAGGTTATTGTCAGTGATGAACACTATTGATACTACTTGTTGAGATTCGTGTGATTCTGGTCTCCTATCGTGCACTATGGGTTCATTTTCATGCTCATTACAAGTTTTTATTTTGAACAGAAGAATTCAAAATAATTACTATCAACACTCCCATTTTTAACTCATGTTGTGTTTTGGATTATGGACAAAAGGGGAGAGAAAGGAAATAATTTTTTGATATAAGGTCTTCTCTTATACTGGTGAGATTATCATTTTCATTCATTCTTAGTTTTCTAGAAATCTTAACCTTCTTGTTGACAACAAGGTCTTATTGAAGGTAGCAAGATTCAAATATTGAGTCATGTACTTCAACAACTTGTTATAGAAAGGTTGATAATTTATTTTTGGAAGTCTGAGTATTCTGATCTGTTTATAGATTACATTTCATTACTGATAGGGAGTATTTTGCAGAGTCAGTAAATGATGCTTCTTTGGCAAAGATGATCCAAATATTTAGTCTCAGTCTTCTCTTGTTGTTAGAGTATTTTTGTATGGAGCCCATCGAAGACCTCTAAGTTTGACTTTGGTCCATACCCTCGCAAGGGTTTGAAAAGAGGATTATTATTGTATCTCAGAATGAAATAAATAAATAAATCATTTTGTTGGTTTTGTCTCACTTGTGTATTTTTTTGATACTTTTTCAGATTGGTATTTCATTTGTTTATTTTTCTTAAACATTGTACATACACATTTTATATTTTCTTTTTTTTCACAATTAATTATCATAAAAGACAACATTGATTCCTTATACTTATTGCTCGTGAATAAAATGATAATTTTGTCTCAGGCTGTAAACCCTGGGTGACAATCCCAATTATCTTAACTTAGCTAAGTAAGATTCAAAAATGTTGGAGTCGGGTTCTTCATACCTTTTTCTCTTCATTTATTTTACGATCATATTGGGGATATATTTCCATATCTCTCTGATTGTTGTAATTTATTTATGTAATTCATTTCTTTTTTTTACTGTGCTTATTTTGTTTTAATTGATTGATTCCATGATTGTGCCTGTTACTAGACTGACTAATATTGGTGATGGTCTTGAAGATCAAACTAGCATTTTTTAACCATATTTAATACCATTTCAGAGACAACTAACACTAGGTTTGAACTCCATTGTTCTTGTGGAGTCATTTATGAAGATAGTAGAATATGAGAACAACGGGAAGCCCAAAAATGGAAACCCATAAATCATCCTCTTCATTGAATTATTTTCCATATGTCCTCTAGCACTTGTATCTCTCGAAGAACAAGAGGGTTGTCACCTGAAAACCTTCCTATATCTGAAATAGAAAGGAGAAAGATTGTCATATGAAGCCAACAAACTTCTCTTCGTCGAACCTTATCTGATTCAACCACCTCTACCCTACCTGTAATTTCCTTCACTTCAAATATGACATCTTTTGGTGGTGATAGTGGTACTGTAGGTTCCTCTTCTTCACATCCCTCAACTTCATCTGTAAACGGAAGTATCTTTAGCCATCAAATTCCAATTCAATCTACAACTAATAAATCGAAAGTAATTAAAAAAAATTGCTTATTTTAATTCTAAGAAGATGATACCACCACCTTGTGGCACATATCTTCTCCTTTGAATCTCACACTATCTGCCCAACACCTTCCAAAGTTTAAGGACCATCTACCTAAGTTTTTGGGAATTGGCACTATCACTACAAAGGAACACTTGGTGGTATTTTCTAATGTTTTTCACAATATAGGGGAAAATGACAATGACACTTGCATGTGCTTATTTATTAACTCTCTTGAAGGGAAGGCAACTACAAACTTTTGACTTATCCCCAAAAAGATTATGTACGTGGGAATAATTGGTCTATTGGTTTAAATATACACATGGAAAAGATAAAAGTCCAACTAATCAACTAAGGGAATATAATAATATTACTTATAACAATAGTGAAACTATTAAATCATTCAATATTCATTTCACTAAGTTGTATAATAAAATTCTTGAATTGATCTACCCCCAGAACTAGGTTGCTTTCATGCATTATTATAATGCTTTACCTTCTTCTTATCGCCATATATTGGAAGAAAAGGCTATGGATAATATCATATCTACATTTCAATCTTGTCTCAAGTATGAAGAGAAGTTATAAAGGATGGGTCTTCTTAAGGGAGATTATGTCAAACAAACCGATATGTCTGCAATCGTGCAACTTATGCAGGATATGAATAATAGACTAATTTCTTATGGAAGGAAGGAATCACTTCCTCTTATTCTCCTGCTGAGACTTCTTCTCAAGCATATTTTAGGAATCCAAATGATAATCCTTTTCAACCAAACACTATCATGTCTCATGCTTGATGTAATTTTTGTGAAGAAAATCATGACAAAAGCACTTGTGAAGTTAAAAAGAATGCTAAGGAAAAAAAATTCAGTAAGAAGTATGATGCTACTATTGTTGTTCTAGATTGGGCTCAACCCAATGATGTTATGGTAGTTAATACCATAAATAGATATTAACTCAATCAGAACAAAGTTGATCCTCCCTGCACTACTTCTTGCCCAAGCACATATCCCAAGGAACTAACTCCCATCCTGTCAAGACTCTAAACAATCAAGGGACAAATTATTTTTTCCCTCCCTTCAAATATAATATCCTTAATCAATTGGATAATATTAAAGTATATGATTCTCTTATGGACATGGTTTCCATCTCAGAACAACAACAACATATTAAATTTTTTATGTAAGGTAAAATTTCCATAGTATTTGATCTAGGATCTTTTCGTCAGGTGACTTATTAAAGAATTGTATTAAATAAGCATAAACTAAAGTACACCAAAAAGAAGGAAAAGCTCAAAAATAAAGAGACATAATCATGCAATATGAAGAAAAAAACTTGATAACAGAGTTTGTCCCTAGTGGACTACCTCTTCGGGTCCTGCTTTCAAATGGGTAGGTCTTTTTATTAACTCCACAAAAGAATTGGGAAAATTCATAAGTATACCTCATTCTAGAGTTAATATACAAAATATTTTCTCAGATCAGAAAACTAACACCACCACTGCGTTTGTGGCATCATTTTACCTAAAAATGACTATCTCCACGCCCTAATCCGAGTCTGGCACTTTCAGGATGAAGAGACACCCCTACCTCAATTTTCATGCCCAATAAATGACTGATAAAATATCGAAATGGGTGCCCAATTCCGTACAAAGTCCGTACGGGCATGCTTCGTTCTACTCTCTTATGTATCGTACACTGGACGAACCCCCTTCTTATACAAAATTGTGGAGGTTATGTCATAACTGAGGCACTTGGCGCACTAATAGGTGGAGCTATTTTGAGTCATTAGTTAACAGAGGTACCAGGGTCGAATCCCATGGGTCTCCCCCTTTTAACATATGGTTGCAACCATATGGCGCGCTCTGCTAATTCTGGCGGTGGTTTGCTAGAATGGCGAGTGGTTTAAGGTTGGAGGACTATGCCACAAAAATGGAGGATAATATGGCAGGTATGCATGTGCCTGAAATGTGGTCGCGTGGGTTTACATAGAGCCAAGGGCTAGGMCGAAGGCCTAKCCCTTTTCTCCCCMATATGAAAYATTATTAACACTTAAATACAATGCGCACCATAGTACTAACAAGGAACACATGGTGGTATGTTGGTTAGCGTGGAGGTGTAATGCCTTGGGGCTAAGAGGTTTCGGGTTCGACTCCTGTGGAGTCATATATTTTTAAACATACCAACCACTGGAGGGGTGCCACGTAGCATCCCATGACTGGGTGATGTGGCACCATAACATTTTTTCATGAAAATGACATGTGTCATCACCTAATTTTCCAACGTATCTACCATCAATCTGTATGACCTTGCCATGTCATCCCATGCAAACTCATCATTCTTCCACATCAGTTGTACATATCTGCCACTTGTCACCCTTGTAGTGGTGACATGTGTCACCTTGACCTTTTAACTTTTTGACCAAGTTTGACCTGAACTCTGACAACTTATAACTTTCAATCTGTAACTCAGTTTGACGAGCCGTTTTCTTTGTTAGAAAGCTTGCGATGCACTCTTTGAAATCATTCCATTTTAACTGAGTTTTGGGAACTTTTAATATTTTCCCTTTCTCTGTCTGTTGACGCCATTCTAAGCATCCTGAGTTGGCTCTGTACATTCTGAGTTGTTCTTAGCCTTCTCTAGATCCTTTTTGGATCACGCCTTCCCACTCAGAGATTTTTGGACCACCAAAGTATTTGATTAATCAACTAGTAAGTGAGGTAAGATCCCCGTCACTTTGTCCTTCTCAATTCACTTTTCCTTACTTGGATGTGTTCCCTTTAAGCCTACTCGAAGATAATCAACATCACCCCTATTTGAAGTCCTCGTCCTTCTGTCCAGGATGATATCTTCCTATAACACATCAAAGTACTCAGGTGAAAAATTATCAACTGAAGGTATTGAAACTTCCTCATCCTGATCCATGATCATGGGAGGCTTAAAAAGTTTCAAGTTCTCTACATTCACAACTAAATAAATCTACATATAAGGTATAAGATATAAACGAAAAGCATTAGTGCCGCTTTTATCCAATATAATGAAGGGTCCATATCAGATAGGCTTGAGTTTCTTGGCTTCACCCTTCAATCGTTCCTTGCTGATACGAAGCCATACCCAGTCTCCAACCTGGAACTGATGATCAACCTTGTGATTGTCATACTGAGATTTATATTGTGCTTGACTCTTCTCCAATTGTTCCCTAACTTCCTGGTGTATCTGGTGAATCCTATGGATGAACTTGTGGGCTTTGTCCTCTGTTCGTTCTTGATTCACATCGAAATATCTCCCATACATCAAGTCCAAAGGAACCTTTGGTAGGTACCCAAAACATGTCTCAAAATGTGAAATATGAATGGATGAATGTAAATATAGGTTATAATCAGGTTGTACATAGGGTATCTGTTCATCCCATAAGTTAGGATGGTTGTTGCAGTAGCCTTGAAACAAAAGTACCACTATTGTGTTTACCACCTTTGTCTGTCCGTCGTTCTGTGGATGAAAAACATTGCTCCTTTTCAATTTTGTGTCCATCATTCCCCACAAGATATTCCAAAAATCCCCAAGGAATCAAGTATCTCGATCCGAGACAATGGATGTGGGTAACCCAAAGTGAACCCAAACATGTTGAAAGAAGAGATTAACAGACTACTCAACAATGATCTTATTTTTACATGGCATCAAGATACACATATTTCTGAACCTATCCACTACGACATAAAAATAATCATGACCCCCTCTGGTCATTGGTAAGCCCCCTACAAAATCCATGTAAATTATTTCCCATGGATGGGATGGAACGAGAAGTGGTGAGTGTAGCCCCAATTTTATATTAGTGGGTTTACAAGTAGAACACATCACACACACCTTTACATATTTAGTTACAATTGATTTCATTTGAGGCAAATAACAAAACCTCTGCAAATGAGCCATAGTTTTTCCTACCCCACAATTCCCAGATACAAGAGAAGTATGAGCTTCTCATATTACATGGACTCATTCACTTGTAGGAATACACAACTTCCCAAGATGATAGAGTAATTTTCGTTGCAGACAATAGTTCTCTACATGTGCACCATGGCTTAGATTCTCATATACTTCTTTAAAATATTCATCAATGGCATATTTCTCTACATAGCTATCATGAGATAAAGAAGTATTCTTCAAAATAATAGAAGCAACAATAGGAGGTCTAGAAAGAATATCGACTACCTTGTTACTTGTACCCTTCTTGTACTTGATTACCAAATTAAATTATTGTAGAAAACCCATCCATCTATAGTTCCGATATTGTTGCATTTTGGTCTGTGCTTGAAGATACTGTAAGGGCTGGTTATATATATGTATAATTTTTTCCTTCCCTAACAAGTAGTGCTTCCATTTATTTACGCTTTGAACTAATGCATACAACTCTTTATCATATGTAGGAGAGTTAACAACAACTTGGTTAAAAGTCTCAGAGTGGTAATAGATAGGCTTACGATATTGCATTAATACTACACCCATGGCATATCCATTGGAATATGTCTCGATCTCAAAATGTTGTTGAATATTCGACAGTGCCACTACTAGTGCGGTACTGATCTTCTCCTTCAAAGTGTCGAAAGCTTTTTTTTTCTTTCCTTCCCATTGAAAAGTGTTCTTCACATTGGTTAAGGCATGGAAAGGAGATGCCGAAAGAAAAAAAACTTAATTCACAAAAACTACACATGTAAACCTCCACAATCAAATGTTCTGTAGGTTTTTCTTTGTGGAAAAAAAAACAAAGGTCAATATTTGGTGCCTCTCATAATTTAGTGCATGGACGTGATCCTCTGCCACTTCCTCATTTCTCTGCCTCACATATTCTCCTACACAGGATGCTCAACTTTCTCAAAGAAACCATCCTCGTCATTCCTATAGCCATAATATGAATTGTTGTCAATTTGCTTGTAGATCGCATACCTACACCTCCTCTTTTTTTCCTCGAGGGGGCTTATCAAATATCTATTTAAGGATGAGAAGGAATTTTGTAGACCCAAAGTATTTGTAACAAAGGATATTTTTGGTGGAATTGGGTATGAAAAATTTATTCCTTTCCAAGTATGTCATCTTAGCCCCTACTTTGGCATAGTTAGGACTACCAAGCTCTACGATCAAAGCTTCCCAGCGCCCCTTTTCCCTGTTTAACAAGAAAGGACCCTGGTGGACATATTAATTATAACACTGCGTCAACCTCAATAATTACCTAAGATACATATTGTATATTTAATATAAGTTAAGAAACACATTTAGAAAAATAACTGATGATCCATAAGATTCGTTAGCATGCCTTATCTCTAAATATCAAGCATTCCCTTGGCCTTAGCTTGCTCCTCCATGAGATCCTCACCTGTGTACTTACTAAGAAGCTCATGTTTCTTCTTCTCCACAACCATGTTTTGACACATAAAAGCGCAAAGAGAATCATGTTTTCAAAGAATTGCAATACATTATACTTATAATATATCATATTAATAATTAATAGGTGGGATGCCTTAGGAGAAAAGCGCAATAAGTTGATTTCTTCCTAGACAATATGAATTTCACATAAATGTTGTGGTCTGATTGAAATTTGATGTTCTCACATGCACAAAATAGATCTACAACAGTAATTAATGATAGCTCCATCCTCATATTTAATTTTAAATGACCTGTTATCCCTCAAAAAGAAAATAAAGGGACCTTCAAGCAAAACTTGTGCTTCATATAAAATGCAAAGATGTGTTATTATGAATGCAATATGTTTAAAAAAAAAGGGTTGGTCAAGTTTTATTTATCATATATCACCAATGATATCATATAAAGATTCCAAAGTTATGTTAGGGCCATCGCACACAAGTATGAATGAACATAATTTACAATGCAAATCACATATTCCATACTTCATGTTACTTGATGTTTATTTAATCCAATTTATTTAAAAAACAACGATGCTCCTATTTGTTAGTGAATATGGGATATATATCAAAATGGTTGTTTGACGGTTTGATGTATGACATGAGGTTGGTTTTGAGTTGGCGTTGAGTACGCTCCACCATGTAAGGTTTTGTTGGATGAAATTAATTATTGATGGGTTGGTTGATGGTTGAAATGATGTGAAGTAAATGAACTCTACTCATTTATTTTTTCTAGTATAACACCTTTTCATATTGTCATTTTCTTGGGAGATCGTCCCTGTTGTTGACTATGGTTTTGTATTTTTTAGTGGTTTGCTGATATTTGAAACTGCTTCTTTTGTGTCTTTTTGGGAAAATTTCAACAGGTACGGATCTATTTGACTCTTATAGCATCAATAATTCACTCCTGCTCTGATAAAATTTGGATATTGGCTCATTTTTTTGCATGTTTTATGTGTGCTATGAATATGCCTCTATGTTCTATATAGGTTTCTGAATGAAGAATTTTTTGGGTGGTTTGGGCTCTTAATGGAATAAAATGACAAGTTCGAATGCAAATGATGGTCACGAGTTGGGCTTTGTACAGTTTCAAAAAAAATAATTTAAACTAGGTTATTGTTAGTGATGAACACTGTTGATACTACTTGTCGAGATTCATGTGATTCTGGTCTCCTATCTTGCACTATGGGTTCATTTTTGTGCTCATTACGAGTTTTTATTTTGAACAGAAGAATTCAAAATAATTACTATCAACACTCCCATTTTTAACTCATGTTGTGTTTTGGATTATGGCCAAAAGGGGAGAGAAAGGAAATAATTTTTTGATATAAGGTCTTCTCTTATACTTGTGAGATTATCATTTTCATTTATTCTTAGTTTTATAGGAATCTTAACCCTCTTGTTGACAACAAGGTCTTATTGAAGGTAGCAGGATTCAAATATTGAGTCATGTACTTCAGCAGCTTGTTATAGAAAGGTTGATAATTTATTTTTGGGAGTCTGAGTATTCTGATCTATTTATGGATTACATTTCATTACTGATAGGGAGTATTTTGCAGAGTTAGTAAATGATGCTTCTGTGGCAAAGATGATCCATATATTTAGTCTCAGTCTTCTCTTGTTGTTAGATTATTTTTGTATGGAGCGCATCGAAGACCTCTAAATTTGACTTTGGTCCATACCCTCGTAGGGGTTTGAAAAGAGGATTATTATTGTATCTCATAATGAAATAAATAAACAAATCATTTTGTTGGTTTTTTCTCACTTGTGTATTTTTTTATACTTTTTAAGATTGGTATTTCATTTGTTTATTTTTCTTAAACATTGTACATATACATTTTATATTTTCTTTTTTTGCACAATTAATTATCATAAAAGACAACATTGATTCCTTATACTTATTGCTCGTGAATAAAATAATAATTTTGTCTCAGGCTGTAAACTCGGGGTGACAATCCCAATTATCTTAACTTAGCCAAGTAAGATTCAAAAATCTTAGAGTCGGGTTCTTCACACCTTTTCTCTTCATTTATTTTACGATCATATTGGGGATATATTTCCATATCTCTCTGATTGTTGTAATTTATTTATGTAATTTATTTCTTTTTTTTACTGTGCTTATTTTGTTTTAATTGTTTGATTCCATGATTGTGCCTGTTACTAGACAGCCTAATATTTGTGATGGTCTTGAAGATCAAACTAACATTTTTTAACCTTATTTAATACCATTTCAGAGACAACTAACACTAGGTTTGAAATCCATTGTTCTTGTGGAGTCATTTATGAAGATAGTAGAATATGAGAATAGTGGGAATCCCAAAAAAGACAACCCATAAATCATCCTCTTCATTGAATTATTTTTCATATGTCCTCTAGCTCTTGTATCTCTCGAAGAACAAGAGGGTTGTCACCTGAAAACCTTCCTATATCTGAAATACGAAGGAGAAAGATTGTTATATGAAGCCAACAAATTTCTCTTCGTCAAACCTTATCTGATTCAACCACCTCTACCCTACCTATAATTTCCTTCACTTAAAATATGACATCTTCTGGTGGCGATAGTGGTACCGTAGGTTCCTCTTCTTCACATCCCTCAACTTCATCTGTAAACAAAAGTATCTTTAGCCATCAAATTCCAATTCAATATACAACTAATAAATCAAAAGTAATTAAAA
>JZKD02S2360372.1:15457-30712 GCA_000966675.3 Picea glauca
CTCAAAACAGTTTTCTGGCAATTTTGGCAATTTACTATTTTTAGCAGGTTTTAACTTCCGGGGCCATTTTGAGGGCCTAAATGAAGGTTTTTTGAGATCGAGGTTCTGAATGATATTCGAAGGCATGATTGAGACCCCAAAATTAATCTCCTCGACGATACCTTTCCAACGAGCTATCACACGCCTAAAACGGAGATCGTATGCAAAAGTTACGACCCCGAGAAGTGGATGTACTAACTTACCCAAACGGGGCCCGCATGACTTTTGGTGCTTCATCTCCTAGGGTTAGGTTTTTGGATGTATATGACTTTTGGCATTCTCATCTATTGTTAAAAGGCCTCTAGAGCCTCATTGTAATCATCTTCTCACAGATGCGAGTAGCAGCCACATCTCTTCTCAGAGATAAGCTACCAGCGCCTGAGCTAGTTTATTTACATTCTGTTTATAAGCATATTTCAGTCATTTGTTATTAATGAAATGAAGTCTTATTTCCGCTTCATCTCTGCGTTTATGTGTATTTCTGTATTTCATTGTGTTCCTACATAAATCCGGATCAAGCGTGGAGGTGTAAGGCCTTAGGGCTAAGAGGTTTCAGGTTCAACTCCTGTGGAGTATATATTTTTAAACATACCAACCACTAGAGGGGTGCCACATAGCATACCATGACTGGGCGATGTGGCACCATAACATTTGTCCATGAAAATGACATGTGTCATCACCTAATTTTCTCATGTATCTACCATCAATCTGTATGACCTTGCCACGTCATCCCATGCAAACTCATCATTCTTCCACATCAGTTGTACATATGTGCGACGTGTCACCCTTGCAGTGGTGACATGTGTCACCTTGACCTTTTGAATTTTTTACCAAGTTTGACCTGATCTCTTATAACTTATAACTTTTTATTTGTAACTATGTTTGACGAATCATTTGCGTTGTTAGAAAGCTTACGATGCGCTCTTTGAAATCATGCCATTTTAACTGATTTTTGGGAACTTTTGTTGTTTTCCCTTTCTCTATCTTTTGATGCCATTCTAAGCGTCCTGAGTTGGCTCTATAAGTTCTGAGTTGTTCTTAGCCTTCTCTAGATCCTTTTTGGATCACACCTTCCCACTCAGAGCTTTTTAGACCACCAAAATATTTCATTAATCAACTAGTAAGTGAGGTAATATCCCCCTCACTTTGTCCTTCTCAATCCACTTTTCCTTACTTGGATGTTTTCCCTTTAAGCCTACTCAAAGATAATCAACATCACCCCTACTTGAAGTCCTCGTCCTTCTGTCTAGGATGATATCTTCCTATAACGCATCAAAGTACTCAGGTGAAAAATTATCAACTGAAGGTATTGAAACTTCCTCATCCTGATCCAAGATCATGGGAGGCTAAAAAAGTTTCAAGTTCTCTACGTTCACAACTAAATAAATCTGCATATAAGGTGGAATATATAAACGAAAAGCATTAGTGCCACTTTTATCCAATATAATGAAAGGTCCATATTGGATAGGCTTGAGTTTCTTGCCTTCACCCTTCAATCGTTCCTTGTTGATATGAAGCCATACCCGGTCTCCAACCTGGAACTGATGATCAACCTTGTGCTTGTCATGCTGAACTTTATATTGTGCTTGACTCTTCTCCAATTGTTCCCCGAATTCTTTGTGTATCTGATGAATCCTTTGGATGAACTTGCGGGCTCTGTCCTCTGTTCGTTCTTGATTCACATCAAAATATCTCCCATACATCAAGTCCAAAGGAACCTTTGGTAGTTACCCAAAACATATCTCAAAATGTGAAATCTGAATGGATGAATGTAAATCTAGGTTATAATCATGTTGTACATAGGGTATCTGTTCATCCCATAACTTAGGATGGTTGCTACAGTAGCCTTGAAGCAAAAGTACCATTGTTGTGTTTACCACCTCTGTCTGTCCGTCGGTCTGTGGATGAAAAAAATTGCTCCTCTTCAATTTGGTGTCCATCATTCCCCATAAGATAGTCCAAAAATCCCCAAGGAATCGAGTATCTCGATCCGAGACAATGGATGTGGGTAACCCAAAGTGAACCCAAACATGTTGAAATAAGAGATTAACAGACTGCTCAACAATGATCTTCTTTTTACATGGCATCAAGATACACATCTTTCTGAACCTATCCACTATGACATAAAAATAATCATGACCCCCTCTGGTCATTGGTAATCCCCCTACAAAATCCATGGAAACGCTTTCCCATGGATGGGATGGAATGAGAAGTGGTGAGTGTAGCCCCAATTTTATATTAGTGGGATTACAAGTAGAACACATCACACACCCCTTTACATATTTAGTTACAATTGATTTCATTTGAGGCCAATAACAAAACCTCTACAAATGAGCCATAGTTTTTCCTACCCCAAAATTCCCAGATACAAGAGAAGTATGAGCTTCTCGTATTACATGGACTCGTTCACTTGTAGGAATACATAGCTTCCCAAGATGATAGAGTAATTTTCCCTACATACAATAGTTCTCTACATGTGCACCATGGCTTAGCTTCTCATATACTTCTTTAAAATCTTCATCAATGGCATATTTATCTACATAGTTATCATGCGATAAAGAAGTATTCTTCAAAATAATAGAAGCAACAATAGGAGGACTAGAAAGAATATTGGCTACCTTGTTACTTGTACCCTTCTTGTACTTGATTACCAAATGAAATTATTGTAGAAAACCCATCCATTTGTAGTGCCAATATTGTTGCAGTTTGGTCCATGCTTGAAGATACTATAAGGGTTGGTGATATATATGTATAATATTTTCCTTCCCTAACAAGTAGTGCTTCCATTTATTTACACTTTGAAATAATGCATACAACTCTTTATCATATGTAGGAGAGTTAACAACAACTTGGTTAAAAGTATCAGAGTGGTAATAGATAGGCTTACGATATTGCATCAATACTACACCCTTGGCGTATCCATTGGAATCTGTCTCGATCTCAAAAGGTGGTTGAATATTCGACAGTGCTACTACTAGTGCGGTACTGATCTTCTCCTTCAAAGTGTCGAAAGATTTTTTTTTCTTTCCTTCCCACTGAAAAGTGTTCTTCACATTGGTTAAGGCATGCAAAGGAGATGCTATAAAGGAGAAGTTGGGAATGAATATCCTCCAATACTGGACTGCACCCAAGAAGCTTCTGACTTCAGTTACACTCTTTGGCTCAGGCCATTTTACAATTACATCAATTTTGGAATCATCAATTTTCAATTGTCCTCCTCCCACGATATGACCTAATTACACAAGTGCAGTCTTGCCAAATTCACATTTAGAAATTTTCACATACAAAATTTCCCTTTGCAAAGTATCCAATACCTGCTTTACATGCCTTACATGTTCATCCCAAGTCCCGCTGCAAAAATGAATGTCATCTAAATATACAATCACAAATTTATCCAGGAAAGGCCTAAATACATCATTCATCACATGCATGAAATTTGTCGAAGCATTGCAAAGCCCAAACGACATAACTAACCACTCAAACAATCCTTGTTTGGTTTTAAAGGTAGTTTTCCACGCATCCTGTTCAACAACCCTGATTTGATGATATCCACTACGCAAATACAACTTAGTTAAATAAACATCATTCTTCAACTGATCAAGTAAATAATCTATATGAGGAAGAGGGTATCAATTTTTCACTGTGATTTTATTCAAGGCCCGATAATCAACACACATTCGCCATGTGCCATCCTTCTTTGGAACCATCATGATCAAATAACCACAAGGAGATGAACTGGGTCCGATGATCCCTTGATCCAATAATCCCTATACCTGCTTCTTGATCTATGTCATCTCCACAATTGACATCATGTACATGCCCACATTAGAAAGAGGAGAATCCTGCTGAAGATGTATCTCATGCTGGATTTCCCTCTTAGGAGGTACTCCACCTGGTTCCTGAAAAATATCATCATACTTAGAAACAATACTAATTAATTCCTTTTTATGAGATGGATCACATCCTTGGAAAGCGTCGGATGTCCCGACATCTTTCTCTTTGACGACCATGAGTACATATCTCTTATTAGTGGTTATGAGTCTCTTCATTTTCCCTACACTAACAAGTGTTGTATTTACCCTCATGTTATGAGATCTAACAATATATTCCACTCTCCCTTTAGTAAGGTGTTATTTTTTCTCATGACAAAAGAAGACTTCTTTTCTATCATAAAGATAAGGACTCTCCAACACTATGCCACACATATAAAGTGGTACAACATCCAAATCCACTTCATCAATCAACATTGAAGCAATAGAAAATCTGATCCTACATTCTTTGGTGACATTAAGTTTTTCTTTATCACATACCCAACCAAGAGGATGAGGCTTCAGATGTGGTTTCGTTACAAGACCCATCTTCTTTACAAGTGCTTCAATTATTAGGTTTACTTGGGAACCCAGATCAAATAATGTATCTATCTTAGTATGTTTAGATACAACCCGTATTTGAAATAACTCATTCCTCTTTTGTTCATAAATATGAGATTCATCATTGGAACTTGAACTAGCATGAAGGGAATCTTTACCTTGTACTACAGCCGCTGTGATATTTCCTTCATCTCATGATTCAGAACTAAGATCTTGCATGATTCAGATTCTTTACTCGATGTAGTTTCCAAAAATGTTCTTCATCGTGACTAATCTTCTTGCAATGAGTGCAAGATGGTTTTCCTCCTATCATCACTGTAGCAGTCTTCTTTTCCTTCCTTTTAAAATTCTTGAAAGTCTTGTGTGGGAAATTGGAAGTTTTCTTCGTGGGATCTTCTTAAACATGTTTCCCCCTATTCTCAAGGTGAGTGGCTTGCACACAAACTTCGTGAAGAATAGTGGGGTTAAACAAGAGAAAAGTATGACGAATATAATTGTGAAGTGTGTCAATATACTTCATTAAAGTTTCATAAGAATCCAAAGGAATGTTCAATGCTAGATATTTCTTCCTAAATTCTTCAGTGAAACTTTGTACAGTCTGACCTTTACCTTTCCTTTTACATTCCATATTTTCTTTATGTAAATACCCTAGTGGATAAAATTGCTTTCTTATCTCTATTTTAAATTCTGACCATGAGGAAAGAAGATTACCACACTTTCTTCTGTCTTGTATCTTTCTCTCCCACCATACGAGAGCGATGCCTTCCAACTGAAGAGAAGCCAATTGCACTTTAACTTCCTCTTCTTCAATATGATAAACATGACAATATACTTCAACCTGTTGGATCCAATTATATAGCCTTTTAGGATTGGCATCTCCATTAAACATAGGTAAATAAAATTTTACATCAATCTTTAATAATGGTTTCTTAAAAGAGGCTTTATGGCTAGAATGATGAGAGTGATGAGAATGCTCAGAGGAAGAAGAACTAGAACTTGAAGGCTGAGATGGAGGCTCAAGAGGATCTCCTCTAGCCCCTTGGTTTACCGAAGCATCATCATCTGCATGTGGTTCCTTTTTCTTCCCTTTATTCTTCATCCTCTTCTCGTAATCTCCATACATTCGCTCGACCATTTCTGACATGTGATAAAATTCCATGTGAAAGTTGTTCTCTTGTTCATCACACTTGTCCTCTTCTACCATCTTCTTCCTTTGGAATGCATGACCAACTTCAGGATTGAACGTCTTAAGAGTTACTTCACTCTGCTTATACTTGGCCCTAGTAAGCATTCATACTCAACAACTCAATTCAAAGATGACTTCTCTGATACCAACATGATCCAGGATCTTTTCGTTAGGTGACTTATTAAAGAATTGTGTTAAATGAGAATAAACTAAAGTACACCATAAAGAAGGAAAAGCTAAAAAATAAAGAGACATAATCATTCAATATGAACACAAAAACTTGATAACGGAGTTCTTCCCTAGTGGACTACATCTCCAGGTCCTACTCTCAACTGGGTAGGTATTTTCATTAACTCCACAAAAGAATTAGGCAAAATACATAAGTATACCACATCATAGAGTTAATATACAAAGCATTTGATCATATTAGAAAACTAACACCACCACTATGTTCGTGGTGTCGTTTTACCGAAAAATGACTGTCTCCATGCCCTGATCCGAGTCTAGCAATTTTAGGTGTAAGAGACACCCCTGCCTCGGTTTCCATGCCCTGCCTCTGCAATAAATGACTGAGAAAATCTTGAAATGCATTCCCAATTCCATACAAATTCCGTACAGGTGCACTTGGTTCTCCTCTCTTATATCCTGTACATTGGTCAAACACCCTTATTATACAAAATTGTGGTGGTTATGTCATAACTGAGGTGCTTGGCACGCTGGTAGGTGGAGCTATTTTAAGTCATTAGTTAGCGGAGGTCCCAAGGTCGAATCCCACGTGCCTCCCCCTTTTAACATATGGTTGCAACCATATGGCGCGCTCTACTAATTCTGGTGGTGATTTGGTAAAATGACAGGCGGTTTACGGTTGGTGGAATATGCCATGAAAATGGCGGATAATATGGTGGGTATGCATGTGCTTGAAACTTGGTCGCGTTGGTTTACATAGAACCAAGGGTTGGGCCAAAGGCTTAGCCCTTTTCTCCCCCATATGAAACATTATTAACACTTAAATACAATGCGCACCATAGTACTAACAAGGAACACATGGTTGTATGTTGGTTAGCACAGAGGTGTGACGCCTTTGGGCTAAGAGGTTTCAGGTTTGAATCCTGTGGAGTCATATATTTTTACACATACCAACCACTAGAGGGGTACCATGTGGTATCCCATTATTGGGCCACGTGGCACCATAACATTTTTCCATGAAAATGACACATGTCATCAACTAATTCTCCCATGTGTCTGCCATCAATCTGTACGACCTTTCCATGTCATCCCATGCCAACTCAACATTCTTCCACATCAGTTGTACGAACATGCCACGTTTCATCCTTGCAGTGGTGACTTGTGTCATCTTGACCTTTTGAATTTTTGACCAAGTTTGACCTAAACTTTGACTACTTATAACTTTCAATCCGTAACTCCCTTTGACGAGATGTTTCTGCCGTTAGAAATATTGTGACGCACTCTTCGTGATCATGCCATTTTAACTGAGTTTTGGGAACTTTGAATTTTTTCCCTTTCTCTATCTGCTGAAGCCATTATGAGCCTCCTGAGTTTCCTCTGGAAGTTATGAGTTGTTCGTAGCCTTCTATGGATCCTTTTTGGATCAGTAGCCAATTTGACTGAAAATCCTGAGGGAGATGATTAAAATGTAAATAAAATAGGTGTACATAACTTTGAAAACCTTGTAAAATATTCTCCATTTTATGTTTCTTTAAATATTATGGATAAAATAGCTCAATGTTTCCTCATAGATGGTAGATATAGTCCAAGTGTTGTGTCAATTATTATTATGGAAGAGTTAGGCCTTTCTTGTACAAACAAAAATGCAAGAAGTATTCTCTCCTATAATAATAAAAAATAATCTACCATAGGTGAAATCAAAGATGTCACTCTAGTACTCTTCACACACCCTAAAATAAGAACCACCCTAAATATACAGCTAATTGATATGTATGTAAGTAACTATTCAATCATTTTGGGTAGAGACTGAAAATCCTTAACTGGTGGTTACCTATCATTAGATGGCTCACATTTATCCATCCTTAAGAATGGAAATAATATTATTGTACTAAGGGAAGGAAGGATTTCTACTTATATTGAAAGTGTTCCACAACCTAACGTGAAGTTTTTCGAGGAAGACATGGGTGCCTATTCAATATTTGTTGATGAAGATGACTTTCATATTCAACTAATTGATTATGACGAAGGTATGTGGCACATGCATTTCGATGGTTCATGTTCAAATGAAGGTATTGGAGTTGGCATCATTTTGTACTCACTTATAGGAAAAATTCACAATTTCTCTTATAGATTAGAGTTTGCATGTACAAATATTTTTTTTGAGTTTGAAGCCTTACTATTAGGCATCATAATTTCTTATAACCTTGGTTGTGTTCATCTTACAGTTTTTGGTGATTCAGAACTTGTTGTAAATTTAGTCAGGAAAATTTATAATCCCAACAACAATTTATTAAAGCGATACACTCAGGAAGTGTGGGCATTAATCTCAAATCTACTATCTTTTAACATCATGCATATAAAAAGAGAACTTAATTCCATGGACGAAAGGTTAGTTGTTTTTACAGCTTCTCCCACAAGACAACTTTTACCACAGAGGTCAGATTGTACATTTTTGTCTCTTTACTGACCTCATCTCCCCGATAACACATAATCATGGCAAGTTTTTCCAAATAATGAAGGAGTTTGTGCCTTCTTACAAAATGAACCTTATAATACTAAAGAAATCATTTTCCTTGAAAACGACAAATTTCCCAAAGGATTGACTCCTCTTGAGAGTTCATTCTCGACGAGTGATGTAGGAAATAAAGAAATTAATAAAGAAGAGGAACCTAAAAGAAAATTTTGGTATACCATCCCTTTGAACATTGGAACTCCTGAGTCTCCTAAGATCATTAGCATAGGTGCCCATTGTTCTGATGAAGAAAAAAATAAATTTATGGATTTGTTCCATGAGATTTGTGATGTTTTTGCTTGGTCATATGAGGATCTATGTGGTTTCTATCCTAATATTATAAAACATGCCATTCCCATCAAGAAAGGGGAAAAACCAATTAGGAAAAGATAGAGACCTATCAATCCCACACCTGTGGTTACAATTTGAAAGGAATTAGAAAAAATCTTAAACACTCTTTCTGGTTAAGTATTCTGAGTGGGTTTGAAATCTTGTGCATGTTCAGAAAAAAAACAGTCCAGATTAGACTTTGTGTTGATTTATGTTCTTTAAATAGAGCAAGCGTTAAATATAATTTTCCACTCTGTAACATGGAAATGATCTTACAACAAGTTGCATGATCTGAGATGATTTCCTTACTTGACTAGTTTTCTAGATATAATCAAATCAAGGTTAAAAGGATTGATAAATATAAAACCACGTTTAGAAATCGTTGGGGCACCTTTTCTTACGAACGCATGCCTTTTGGCTTATCTAATGTAGGTGTTACCTTTCAGAGAGCTACGTAGATAAATTTTGATGATCTCATTGACAAAATTATTCAAGTTTATCTTGATGATTTAATAGTATACTCCAAAACTCGATCATATCACTTTGGTCATCTTTGAAAAGTCTTTATGCGAAGTGGGAAATTTGGCATTTCTTTAAATCCTTCGAAATCCATTTTTGATGTCACTCAAGGTAAACTTCTCGGTCATATTATTTTGATTCAGGAATAAGCATTGATCCTAATAGGATTGACACTATATTAAATCTTCTTGCCCCTACATCTAAAAAAGAAATTCAAGCTTTTATGGGCACTATTAATTTTGTCTGGAGGTTTGTTCCTAATTTTGTGGTCATTGTTAAACCAATACATAATCTACTTAAGCAAGATCATTCTTTCTCTTGGATAGACGATGTCGGAAATGATTTTGTAAAGATTAAGAAAACAATAAGTTTTTCACCGGTTCTGGTGAACCTGAACTTTGAAAAAGACTTTGTCATATATAGAAACACTACACAAGAAGAAATTTATGTTATCCTCTTAGAGAATGATGACGAGAATAACGAAAAACCTATAGCTTACATGAGTCAAATATTCTTAGGTGAAGAAATTGAGTATTCTTATATTGAGAAGCATATTTTTTCTCTTGCTAAAGCTATGGAAAAATTTCTCCATTTCATCCTAGGGAAGCATATGCAGGTAAAAGTCCCTTTTCCTACTATCAATTTTTTATTTTCACAAACTTATATTTTAGGAAAGCTTGCATATTGGCTCGCAAAAATCCAGGAACATGATTTAACAAACATGACTTCCAAAACGATCAAGGGACAAGACTTATCCCTTCACTTAGATCAACATCCTGAACCAAGTGAAATTTTTGAAGATGAAAACAATCCACTCTCAACATTGTTTTATATTGAAAATCAAAATCTTACTCTCACTAAACACCCCTGGTATAAGGATATCATTCATTACTTGCAGTATCAAAGGTTTCTAGATTACTTGAATCATCATCAACGAAGGAGAATAAATCTTGAATCTTATAAGTGTCTCATTCTAAGAGATTCTATGTTTAGAATATTTGTTGACAGATTGCTGCTACAATGCATAGATAATGATGAAACTCAAAAAATATTAAACGAAATTCATAGATCAACATCATCTATTATTCACATTGGTGGTCACTTTTCTTCCAAAGCCACCGCTTTTAAAATCATTAGAACTAGTAACTACTGGCCATTCATTTTTTGATATTCCTATCAATTTGTAAGGGCATGTGATAAATGCCAAAATTTTACTGGTAAAGAACATCTCTCTACTATTCCTTTACAACCTTTCCTTCCAGATTTTACTTTTTCCAAGTGGGGTTTATATTTTATTTTTCCTATTAATCCTCCATCTTCTGCAGGTCATATTTTTATATTGACAACTATAAATTACTTCACAAAGAGTGTTGAATTTGTCCTTGTTAAACACGCTCAAGATGAACAAGTGATTTTCTTTTTAGAATCCAGTAACTTCTCTATATTTGGTCTTCCCTTGGAAGTTATTTTAGATAATGGACCCACTTTTATTTATGCAAAGCTAACTCAGTTTTTCACTAAGATTGGTGTCAAACATTTCACTTCATATGCCTATTACCCTCAGGGAAATGGGCAAGCTGAGTCAACTAACAAAAATCTGGTCAAAATCCTGAAATAATCATATAAGATAAACCGCACCAGTGGCACACACTTCTCACTTATGCGCTCTAGAAAGATCATGCCACCATTAAGGTTAATACATTATTTACCCAATTTCAGTTATTGTATGGTCAAGAGGCTATTATGCCAATTGCACTGGATCTTACTTCTTTACGTTTGGCATTACAAACCAAAGAATTCAATTCTACTGACATTTATCAGAGAATGAATGCCCTACTTTCTTTAGAATAACAAAGGGGTCGTGTCCTGGAAAATTTGAAAAGAAGACAATAGACAGTCAATAAATATTTCAATAAAAGAGCTAAATTTGTTGATTTTGACGTTGATGAAAAAATGCTACTTTGGGATCCTGCCCAAGCTGAAAGAGGAAGACATAATAAGTTCAAAAAATTGTGGCTAGGTCCATTTAAGATCACTTATGTCCTTGGAACCAATTCATATATGTTTAAGGACATGGATGAGCGATTGTTCTCTTAGAGTACAAATGGTTCACATCTGAAACACTATGTTGAACCAACCTGATTGCTGATTGTATATATTGTAAGTATTTTCTTTTGTACATTTTTCCTTGTTTTGATTGATTATAATTGTTGTTTTGTTTATCATTTTATGTTCTATTCTTGATTTCATAACCTTTTTTTTCAAGGTGAAGTAAACTGGATTGAAGTTATATCATTAGTCATTATCTATAAATATTGTTTGTCATTAATGAAATTTGATACACAACTGAGATATTATGGTCCTCTTTTCTTTAAATACTGATGAAGTATACCTTCAGTTTCATTTTTTTTGTGGGCTAGATGGTTTCAACCCTTCCTTTTTTTATCCTTTCCCTTTCTTCCTTCCATTTATATTTTATAACAACACATCAGATGATTATATGAAACTTGCAGCTATTGTTGAATTCTCAATGAAGATTATTTCAGACACGTACTATGGTTTTTACAATTATTATGCAAACATGACCAAACCCCCTCATACATCCCACTTTCCATAAGTCATTACACAAAGTCTTAGTCCATACATCATTTAAATTTCATTTTATTTCCCCCTATTGTATAACCTTGTTCTTGGTTATTATTATAATATCTTATTATGCACCTCACCAATTTCATTCAAAACCAGAGTTCTGAGTTCTAAATATGCTATAAGAAGATTTCCCTATGGAGTCGCCAATTGTTGACGCAAAAAAGCTCAATGAGAATGTTGTTTGCAAAGAATTGCAATACATTATAATTATACTATATGATATTAATAATTAATAGGTGGGACCCCTTAGGAGAAAAATGTAATAAGTTGATTCCCTCCTAAACAATATAACTTTCACAGAAATGTTGCGGTCTCATTGAAATTTGATGTTCTCACATGCACAAAATGGATGCACAACTAAATTCATCATCATATTTCATTTTAAATGATGTGATATCCATCAAAAAGAAAAGACAGGGACCTCCAAGCAAAACCATGTTGCATACAAAATGCAAATATGTGTTATTATGAAAGCAATATGTTTAAAAAAAAGGGTTGGTCAAGTTTTATTTATCATATATCACCAATGATATCATATAAAGGTTCCAAAGTTATGTTAGGGCCATCACACACAAGTATGAATTAACACAAGTTACAATGCAAGTCACGTATTCCATATTTCATGTTACTTGATGTTTATTTAATCTGATTTCTTTAAAAAACAACGATGCTCCTATGTGTTTGTGAGTATGGAATATATATAAAAATGGTTGGTTGATGGTTTGATGTACGACATGAGGTTGGATTTGAGTTGGCACTGAGTGCGCTCCATCATGTAAGGTTTTTTTTGGATGCAATTAATAACTGGTGGGTTGGTTCATAGTTGAAATGAAGTGAAGTAAATGAACTCTACTCATTTATTTTTTATGATATACCATCTTTCCATATTGTCATTTTCTTGGGAGCTCATTGTTGTTGTTAAATGTGGTTTTACATTTTTCGGTGGTTTGTTGAGATTTGGGACTGCTTCTTTCATGGATTTTTTGGGAAAATTTCAACATGTATGGAGCTCTTTGACTCTTCTAGCATCAATAGTTCACTCTTGCTCTCATAAAATTGGGATATTGGCTCATTTGTTTGCATGTTGTATGTGCTCTATGGATATGCTTCTCTGTTCTATATAAGTATTTGAATGGATATTTTTTTAGATGGTTGGAGATCTTAATGGAATAAAAATGACAAGTTCGAATGCAAATGATATGGATTGGCTCATTATATTGTTTTTCATCTATCTCGATCCTTCCTAAGTGAATCAACTTGGAGGAATCAACTTCAAATGAAATTCCATAGAGAGTGTCTCTTTATTTGTACTTGCATCATTTCTATATCAGAGAAAATAGAGCAGATAATCCTCATAAAAACCTCACCTTCTAGTTGACTTTTCTCTGGAGATAGTAAAAATTTTAGTATTTTATTACATCTCTTGTGAAGAAGTGGAATATCCTTACATATAAATGAGCCATAATTATTAACAACAAACATGTTAATATAAATATGATTTGATAACATATATTTAATATATTAACAATGTTTTTTTCCTTATAATATATTTCTATCCTAATATATGTATGCACAAATTAACACTATTAATTAATGTAGTTATTACTAGTATTGACCCATAGTAAATCCTATCCTCACTAAACTTAAACTTTACTATCCAAAATATATCTCTAAATATAAATGCATTTAACAATTAAAAAACACCTCCAAGACACCCATCAATGAAAGTGTATTTGATAATTAAAAACCACTTCCAAACCATTCATATAAAGCTCAATAAAGCCAGCTCTGAATACAAAGAGAAGCAAAATACCACATTGCACTGGCACGCTTAAACCCTAATCCAAGATAAAGAATGCAACACCCCGAACACCAACAACGTAACTACCAAGATCGACTCAACGGATGGACTTGAGAGCCCTCCCATGCAATGTTTACAACACATGGACTGATGCAGCAAGAACAAAATCAAAGTCAAAGGAAAAGAGAACAAAACTAGCAATGCAACAACCGCAATAACCCTACCCATCCATGTAGAAAGACAAAATGAATATAGATTCAGTGTGTATGGGTACGTACACATAAATGGGTGATTTCACTCAGATTTATATCCTCGATTCCGATGAAAAATGTCAAAACTTAAAACGTTTAGACAACGTCTTTATCAACAACTACATGAATGCATTCCTACTTCCACCTATCATATGGTGACTAATTAATACCTTAAACTATAAGGCCATATATATGGGAATACTAGTAATATGAATACTGTTGGGATTTGGTGACAACGAATTCCTCCAAGGATGGATTTGGATCCTATTATTCTGAGTTGGTTGTAACTAAATAGACCAAGTTAGAATATGGATATGGATTGCATTTAATAATCAGTTTCTTGCAAAAGTATATAAATACATATAAGCCTGTAGAGGCAAAGAGAGAGATAGAGTGAGAACTTTCTAGTCTACTGTAATCTCCATGATCTGAATAATAAGACAACCAATGCCTATGCTTGGTGGATGTAGCCCAATGTTTGGGTGAACCACGTGAAATCCTTATGTTTCTTATCTGTGTGATTGTTAAGTATCATATGTGAATTGTGTTTTCCGCATTTTCAATTCTAACAAGTGGTATCAGAGATGGTCGGAGGAGAGGGTGTCGAGGGTGTCAAATTATCAGAGAAGCCGCAGAAGTGAAACCTATGTACAGTGCATCTATTACCACATTGTCACAGGGGCCTCCTCTTGGAAGGTGCAACGTCCTATAAGCTAACCTTCCATTCCTTGAAAATTCATGAGCACGTCGCACCCTGGCTATATTGGGAGGGGCGACAACCACATACATCATCGTAGCCTAGTTGTAGTTGGAGGTGAGGCAACCCATACTAGCACGTCGCAAGGCATGACCCATACTAGGTGCGATGACTCCTTCATAAAAAAAATTGCATGGTGTTTTTTGGAATTTAAGGCATGGTGCAATTCTTTTGAAAGGTATGCTTTATATTTTATAATATTATATTGTATGCATAAAAGGGTGGAGGAGTGTATGGATTTAAAAGGTATAAAAATAATTACTATATTTGGAATATAGTATGTAAAAGGTATAAAGTGAATTAAAAAGGTGAATTTTATCTTGAAATAAAAGGTGAGGTTGGTAAACGGAATTTTTAATTAAAAGGGTGAAATCATGAAGGTGGGTTACACTTTTGCTTGTTTTATGACAAAAAAAACTGTATTTTCACAAGTTATTCAACTTCCGACATATAAAAGTATTTTTTTCATTTAGAATTTCACTTTACAGTAAAAGCAAAACTTGTGAAGAATTGTGTTAGCTTTCTAATGACTATTTTTCAAATTTTTTTTATCACGATTTGATATGTCAAATTAACAATTGTTTAACAGTATGTTTCTTAAACACGAAATGAATGATAATGAGTTACTTATTTCTACAATAGTGTTTTTTTTATT
>JZKD02S2360405.1:0-26146 GCA_000966675.3 Picea glauca
GTATGATCAACAACCGACCACTTGTTATTTTAATTGATTCAGGGGCTAGCCATAGTTATGCAGATCCTAGAGTGGTGGAAAGTTTGCATCTAACGAGAAGCAAAAACAAGAAGTCTTGGTTAGTGCAGTTGGCCACAAGGACCAAGAGGAAGGTCACTGAATTGGTTAAGTCATGTTCAGTGGACATGAAAGGAATGAGCACTAAGGCTGAATTGAACATTCTGCCTTTAGGCTCATACGATTGCTTAATTGGGATGGACTGGTTGAACCAGCACCATGCCCTTCTGGATTTCCATAACAAGAGGTTTACATGCCTGAACGAGGAGGGAAATCAGGTAACAGTCCAAGGAATTCCTAGAGTTGTGGCTATGAGGGAAATCTCAGCCATGCAACTGAAGAAATGTTACCAGAAAGGTTGTCAATTAATTGCAGCTCGGGTGGAAGAAGCATCCCGAGATGAAGTCTCAAATATGGTGGACCATGAAGTACTCAAAGAATTCAAGGACATATTTCAGGAGGTACCTGGACTACCTCCGAAGAGGGACATCGATTTTGAAATAAATTTGATGCCTGGAGCAGTTCCAGTTTCGAAGTCTCCTTATAGAGTGAGTACACCAGAGCTGAAGGAGTTGCAATTAGAGCTCGAAGAGCTACTAAATAAAGGTTACATTCACCCCAGTGTGTCACCATGGGGAGCCCCTGTCCTATTCGTGAAGAAGAAAGATGGGACGTTGAGGTTGTGCATTGATTTTCRAYAGTTGAATAAGGTCACTATCAAGAACAAGTATCCTCTGCCAAGGATTGATGATCTTTTTGATCAGTTGAAGGATGCAAAAATATTTTCAAAAATAGATCTCAGATATGGATATCACCAAGTGAGAATAAAGGAGGAGGACATCAACAAGACTGCCTTTAGAACAAGGTACGTTCATTATGAGTTCACGGTGGTGTCGTTTGGGCTGTGCAACGTGCCTGCTGTTTTCATGTGCTTAATGAATGGAGTGTTCAAAGATTATTTGGACAAGTTTGTCATAGTCTTCCTAGATGACATCTTGGTGTATTCCAAGATAGAGGAAGAACATGAGCAACACCTGAGAATGGTGCTACAGGTGTTGAGAGAACACCAATTGTACGCAAAACTGAGCAAGTGCTCATTTTATCAAAGGAAAATCCATTACTTGGGACACATTATATCTGAAGAAGGGATCGTTGTGGATCTTGAAAAGGTAGAGGCCATTCGAGAATCACCAGTGCCAAGGAATGTGGTAGAAGTTAGATCTTTTATGGGTCTAGCGGGCTACTATAGGAGGTTTATAGCCGGATTCTCAAAGATAGCTCATTCTATCACTTCCTTGCAAAGGAAGGAGAAGAAGTTCCAGTGGACTGAAGAATGTGAGAGCAACTTCCAGCGATTGAAGCAGCTGCTAACTAGTGATCCAATCCTGAATATTGTAGATCCAAACAAGGATTACGTAGTGTGCACTGATGCATGTAAGGAGGGGCTGGGAGGAGTTCTCAGCCAAGAGGGATTTGTAGTTTGTTATGAATCCTGAAAGTTGAAGGAACATGAGAAGAATTATGCCACTCATGATCTAGAGCTGGTAGCAATCGTCCACACCTTGAGGAAATGGAGACATTACCTCATGGGAAAGAGATTCGAGTTGAGGACAGACCATAATGGTCTGAAGTATTTATTTTATCAGTCGACCTTAAATGCTAGGCAAATCAGATGGTTGGAGTTTCTGTGCGAATATGACTTTGATATCAATCATATCAAGGGGAAAGGAAATAAGGTCGCTGATGCACTCAACAGAAAGGTTCATGAATTACATGCTGTAGCCATTAGCATGTACCAGACTGAGATGAAAGATAGAATTTTGGAAGCTGCAAATACTGATTTGTAGTACAAAGGTCTTGTAGCAAAGCTACAACAGTGTGAAGAACCACAGCCCAAGGAAGGTTACACCATGGGAGCTGATGGTTTACTTCTGTATAAAAACAGAGTGTATGTACCCAATGTCTGAGAATTGAAGCTGGCAATTCTAAAGGAGATGCATAACATGGCTTATGTTGGACATCTTGGATATCAGAAGACTGTGGAAGCAGTCAAAAGCCATTATTTTTGGCCAGGTTTGAAGAAAGAAATCGCAGAATACATCGCCAGATGTATCGAGTGCCAAAAGGTTAAGGCCGAGCACAGGCACCCAGCAGGGTTGCTACAGCCTTTACCTATTCCTGAATGGAAATGGGACGTGGTAGCAATGGATTTTATCACAGGATTTCCCAGAACAAGCAAGCAGCATGATTCAATCATGGTGGTGGTGGACCAACTTACTAAAGCTGCCCATTTTGTTCCACTAAAAACCACCCACATAGTAGCAGATGTTGCTAATATTTTCCTAAAAGAAGTTGCACGCTTGCATGGAATTCCTAAGACAATTGTGTCTGATAGGGACCCAAAATTCACTTCGAGTTTCTGGAAAGGACTGTTCAAAGGATTTGGAACGAATCTGAACTTTAGTACAACGTATCATCCCGAGTCTGATGGATAGACAAAGAGAGTAAATAGAGTAATATAAGACATGCTGAGAATGTATGTGATGGATAAACCATCAAGGTGGGAAGACTACCTGCATTTGGTACAATTCACCTACAATAATGGGTATCATGCATCATTGAATATGAGCCCGTTCGAAGCGCTTTATGGAAGAAAGTGCAACACTCCAGTGAGCTGGGATAACCCTGGAAGAAAAGTTACACTGATAGTGACAAAACCCATAGAGAATTCAAAGTGGGTGATCATCTTTTCCTGAAAGTGAAAACTAACAAGAGTTCCCTGAGGCTAGGAAGTTGCGCCAAGTTGGCAGCAAGATTTTGTGGGCCATTTGAGATCCCGGAAAGNTGCCAAGGATTGATGATCTTTTTGATCAGTTGAAGGATGCAAAAATATTTTCAAAAATAGATCTCAGATATGGATATCACCAAGTGAGAATAAAGGAGGAGGACATCAACAAGACTGCCTTTAGAACAAGGTACGTTCATTATGAGTTCACGGTGGTGTCGTTTGGGCTGTGCAACGTGCCTGCTGTTTTCATGTGCTTAATGAATGGAGTGTTCAAAGATTATTTGGACAAGTTTGTCATAGTCTTCCTAGATGACATCTTGGTGTATTCCAAGATAGAGGAAGAACATGAGCAACACCTGAGAATGGTGCTACAGGTGTTGAGAGAACACCAATTGTACGCAAAACTGAGCAAGTGCTCATTTTATCAAAGGAAAATCCATTACTTGGGACACATTATATCTGAAGAAGGGATCGTTGTGGATCTTGAAAAGGTAGAGGCCATTCGAGAATCACCAGTGCCAAGGAATGTGGTAGAAGTTAGATCTTTTATGGGTCTAGCGGGCTACTATAGGAGGTTTATAGCCGGATTCTCAAAGATAGCTCATTCTATCACTTCCTTGCAAAGGAAGGAGAAGAAGTTCCAGTGGACTGAAGAATGTGAGAGCAACTTCCAGCGATTGAAGCAGCTGCTAACTAGTGATCCAATCCTGAATATTGTAGATCCAAACAAGGATTACGTAGTGTGCACTGATGCATGTAAGGAGGGGATGGGAGGAGTTCTCAGCCAAGAGGGATTTGTAGTTTGTTATGAATCCTGAAAGTTGAAGGAACATGAGAAGAATTATGCCACTCATGATTTAGAGCTGGTAGCAATCGTCCACACCTTGAGGAAATGGAGACATTACCTCATGGGAAAGAGATTCGAGTTGAGGACAAACCATAATGGTCTGAAGTATTTATTTGATCAGCCGACCTTAAATGCTAGGCAAATCAGATGGCTGGAGTTTCTATGCGAATATGACTTTGATATCAATCATATCAAGGGGAAAGAAAATAAGGTGGCTGATGCACTCAACAGAAAGGTTCACGAATTACATGCTGCAGCCATTAGCATGTACCAGACTGAGATGAAAGATAGAATTTTGGAAACTGTAAATACTGATTTGTAGTACAAAGGTCTTGTAGCAAAGCTACAACAGTGTGAAGAACCACAGCCCAAGGAAGGTTACACCATGGGAGCTGATTGTTTACTTCTGTATAAAAACAGAGTGTATGTACCCAATGTCTGAGAATTGAAGCTGGCAATTCTAAAGGAGATGCATAACATGGCTTATGTTGGACATCTTGGATATCAGAAGACTGTGGAAGCAGTCAAAAGCCATTATTTTTGGCCAGGTTTGAAGAAAGAAATCGCAGAATACATCGCCAGATGTATCGAGTGCCAAAAGGTTAAGGCCGAGCACAGGCACCCAGCAGGGTTGCTACAGCCTTTACCTATTCCTGAATGGAAATGGGACGTGGTAGCAATGGATTTTATCACAGGATTTCCCAGAACAAGCAAGCAGCATGATTCAATCATGGTGGTGGTGGACCAACTTACTAAAGCTGCCCATTTTGTTCCACTAAAAACCACCCACATAGTAGCAGATGTTGCTAATATTTTCCTAAAAGAAGTTGCACGCTTGCATGGAATTCCTAAGACAATTGTGTCTGATAGGGACCCAAAATTCACTTCGAGTTTCTGGAAAGGACTGTTCAAAGGATTTGGAACGAATCTGAACTTTAGTACAACGTATCATCCCGAGTCTGATGGATAGACAAAGAGAGTAAATAGAGTAATATAAGACATGCTGAGAATGTATGTGATGGATAAACCATCAAGGTGGGAAGACTACCTGCATTTGGTACAATTCACCTACAATAATGGGTATCATGCATCATTGAATATGAGCCCGTTCGAAGCGCTTTATGGAAGAAAGTGCAACACTCCAGTGAGCTGGGATAACCCTGGAAGAAAAGTTACACTGATAGTGACAAAACCCATAGAGAATTCAAAGTGGGTGATCATCTTTTCCTGAAAGTGAAAACTAACAAGAGTTCCCTGAGGCTAGGAAGTTGCGCCAAGTTGGCAGCAAGATTTTGTGGGCCATTTGAGATCCCGGAAAGGATTGGGCCAGTTGCATACATGCTTGCATTACCTGCATCTATGACTGTACATAATGTGTTTCATGTTTCACTTCTTAAGAAATATGTACCTAATGCTAATCATGCTATCGATTGGAATGTGATTCAAGTGGAACCAGATGGTTTCCTACAAGTGCATCCTGTGCGCATATTGGACAGGAAAAGAAAACAGCTCTGGAATCGAGCTATAGAGCTTATAAAAGTCCAGTGAACCTAGTACTACCCTGAGGACACGACATGGGAGAATGCAGATGTTATGTGGGAAGAGTACCCACATCTTTTTGAATTTTTTTGAAAAGCTTGCAGATGTTGTGTAAAGTTGCACTGAGGACAGTGAAAAAATAAGGGGAGGGGGATTTTAGTGTCCCCAAGGCCGAGCCCCATTGTAAACCATGTTTGGAAAGGAATTGTAATTATGTTTTATAGGCTGGTGAGCCAAGTTTTTATAAGCTGGAGTCTTATGTGTTGTTAGGCCAGGGAGCCTGAGTGTTGAAGGCTAGGAGCCTATTGTTGTATATGTAATCATGCAGAACAATTAATAAAACATAAACACCGCCATGTGCAGACCAACCACGATGAATGAGTGAAGGGGGATTGATCATCCATAGAGTGGGCAAGGAATTAGGGGCTGGAAGGTGGGAAAAGGGGCTAAGCCTAGTGGGCTTAAGCCTGGGAATAATATTTTAATATTATCCCAAAAGACATGTGCATTTTATGTTGTATCCTAAGTTTCTGGAAAGGGAAGAACATGCAAGGGAGATGCGTGCTGGTGGAACACATGCAGTTTCATGGGTGACAAGTGTCAACCCCGACGCATGCGAATAAAATGGCCAGGGTGAGCCGTGAGAAGGGTCCCTCCCCCATTCTACCCAATTGTCTGAATGCGTACGGAGCCCTGGATAGTACTACCAACCCGACTCCTGCAGAGAAGCTTTGTGCATCCCTGTGATTCGAAAAGTCTGTGTCTGGCTCTGAGGAAACCGGTGTGTATATTCCCTGAACGAGAATCCTGCGTGAATTTGGGAAAGAGTCTGTGTTTGTTCTGGAAAGATGCTATACCCTTCTCCGTTCTAAACCGGGGAGTCTGAATCGACCCCTACATGGACGACTCATCACACATCCTGGAGAATCCAGAATGTGAGTCTATTCTATGTTGCCAAATTGAGAAAACAGAAGTGTCTCGTCCCTGCTAAGCCTGGTTATACTGTTGCACCTGTTTGGAGCTGCCCTGGGGTGTTCATGTCTGGATTCCCATGGAATGTGGTGGATGTGTATTGTTTGATCCTATGTGGCTTGTTGTCTAGTTTGTACAACACTCTCTCTAGGTGAGAGAGGTGGTTTAAGATTGGAAGAACAGGTTGTTGGACCTGTGAGCGACTCCCTCCAGGTGAGAGAGTGCACAGAGGAAGGAGAGAACTCCTGGAAAAAACCCTGTAGCTTCCATAGAGCCTAGAGACTTCTGGTCTGGCCTGTTCTTGTAACCTAAGGCAAGGGAGATTAGCAGCCGAAGGACTGTCGAGGTGAGAGAGAAGGTGTATACTCCCGGGGTGGAACAGGCATGTGGGGAATGAGGGTCTATGGGCAGTGAGCGTGGGAGGTTCCTTGGAAAGAATTCCTTCCTTGTGGTTGTGTGTTGTTTTCCCTGTAACCTCAGCCTAGCCTAGATTTCCTTTCCTTGGGGTGGAGCTTAGTCCCAGCTCGGGGGTGATCCATTGCTGAGCTGATGAGTAGTGTGGTCTAAGGCTGGGAGGTTCGTGGAAGGCCTGCACTTGGTTGGTGGAATCTACCACTATTAAAAGATAAGTATCTGATTATGTTTTTATCACGTTATGCATGACTCTACTATTTATGTTATCATGATTTCCGTTGTGTATACGAATTAATATGGAATGCTATGGTTTGTTAATTATAGCAATAAATAATATGTTTTACTTTGAGCTTGAATGTGTTTAATTGTTGAAAGGATATGGGTCATATAATACCTATATGAATTATGTATAGAGTGGTGTTATAACCTTCTCTTAATAGTGATTAAACCTTGGTAGCTGAAAAGGTGTGCTACAGAGCCCACTTGAGATTGTTTTGTGGATGCGGTCAAGAAACAATATTACCCTGTTGGAAACTATGACGAACAACACATGAGATGGAACACATTGCGACAAGAGAGGGGCCAAGAAATGCCAGAGTTCACCAATACCTTCCATACCTTGTGCACCAAGATGGGTATCAAAGACTCCAAGCAAAATATGTTCTAAAATATTGTGGGGCTCTACACAGATACATCCAAACTAAAATGGTTTTTTGGACATCTCATCACTAGGTGTTGCTTATCGATATGCTGTTAAAATTGAGTAGAAATTTAAGCACTAAGACAAGTGGGATTTCACGTCTGCAAATCCATAAAAACCAAAGTATGGTAAAGACCACTCTAACAACCAACCTTCAGAAAACTAGTCCAATCCAGAGGAAAAGAAGGTTAGTGGAAATACAAAGTACACTGGAAAATGGTGTGATTTACACAAAATCCCCTGGTACAACACTGATGAATGTTGCTCAAAATATTCATTGGTGGATGAGATTAAATATAAGGAGATGAACCCTAATTCAGAATATGATTCAGAAAATACTGGTAGAAGACATATCATCGACACAAACCCCACTGCTATTTTCGTGACCACAACAATTCAACCAGAAGAACCAGTAGATCCTAAAGAGGGGGAACACCTTTTTCATTCTCAGAAGTGGGTGAAGGGGACTCCACTGCATTTTATTGTTGATAGCGAAAGCCAAAATAACCTCATCTCAATGGAAGTCATCAAACAATTAGGATTGTCAAGAACACCACACATGCAACCATACAACATCAGGTGGCTTCGCCAGGGATGAGATCTTTATGTCAGCCCATAGTGATTATTGTCATACGACATCCAACCCTTCAAGGATGAGTTATTATGTGAGGTTTCCACATTGTATGTCTATGATGTTATTTTGGTTTAACCATATATGTGGAAGCACCATGCTATTTATGAGTCTTGATACCGTAGTGTCATTTTTACTCTTGGAGGTCATCTCTACAGGACACCAAAGGTGGTTCCGACTATTGTCCCACCTAAATAGTGTCACAAGGTGGTATCTCATACTAAAAAATTCATTGTCTTCACAATCTATTGAAAAGGTGAACATAAAGACAATGCAATCACTACAACCTCAGTCCAAGAAACTTCTATCCAACAAAAGCATGTCGACAAGATTACAACAAAGCACAAAGATTCCTTTTTCACATAGTCATATCAAGTAGCCCGACTGTTTAGAAATGTCCAACCCTTCCAACAATAGGTTCGTGACAGTCTTCAACAAGCTAAGCAGTGCAACTTCTCAACCAAGGAAAGAAACTCATCAAGATTAAGATTCAAAAAATGCTTTCCGCTCTCCCTCGGGAACTTAATGCAATGGAGACCATTTCTTCCTAAGGAGGGAGGATTTATCCAGGTGGATATTGGTGGCCACCCACCTATTCCAACTATCTCAAAATAGTTTGTTGGAAACTTACTATTTCTAGCAGTGCCAAACTTTAGGGGCCATTTTAACGGCCTAAATGTTTTTTTTTCACGATCAGACACCTTAATGATTTTCAAAGGCTTTTATTATGCCCCCAAAATTAAGAACCTCATCTATACCCTTCCAACGAGCCATAATTCACCCTAAATGGAGATCGCATGTCAAAGTTATGGCCCCCGGGAAGTTGATACACCAAACTAGCCAAATACGGGGTCCACAAAAATGTTGGCTTTTCATCTTCCAGGGTTAGGGTTTTGGATTTTCTTTATTATAAAAAAGGCCTTTGGAGCCTCATTGTAACAATCACTTCTTGCGAATGTGATTAGTTGTCACATCTCTTCTCATAGATAAGTTTCCACCATTCTAGCGAGTCTTTCACTCTATATTTCTACAGTTTTCTACATTTCGCTCATTAATAGAAATTGTTTATTTTTGTATCTCTATGTTTATGGTTATATTTATGATATATATCTACTATACTATTGGATATATGATATCTCTGTATATTTATTTAGTATATCTCCAGTCTCATTTCGTTTCGAAAATAATCTGGATCACTAGTTTTAATCGTGCAAAGAATATAACACATATACAACAGTAATGGTTAAGGGTAAGCCAAAGAAACCCTTGATACAAATATTATGTAGTCTAGATGATTGAATTATAATAAAATTGTGTAGCTTATGCATGATACAAGAATTTGATGACAACTGAATATGCAAATGTGTAAGTTTTAAACCTGTGAAGTAAAACAATGCATATAGATTCTTAAGAAAAACAAAATTTAATCAATGGCTCATTCACATAGTACATAGAGATTTATACCGGAAACCCTCAATTGGGAAAACCTTTCTTATATTCATTATATCGAATTTCACCATTCACTATAAAATATATACAATGTTTTTAGGTATTCTGTAGATACCAAAACCCTAATCCCTAAAACCGGGATTATTTTTAGTAAACCGCTAAAAATAGCAAAATCCGCTAAAAATAGAAAAATAGAAAAATAACAAAATAACAAAATCTGCTAAAAATAGAAAGATAGAAAAATAACAAAATCTGCTAAAAATGGCAAAATAGCAAAATCCGCTAAAAATAGAAAAATAGCAAAATCCTCTTAAAATAGAAAAATACAAAATCCGCTAAAATACGCTAAGTTTTATTTCTGAGGGATCGTCAGACGCAGTTGTCATATTTGATGTGCCCACACACACACATGCAAAGAATATAACACATACCCAACAAGATGCATATAAAAAAAACCAAAAAATATGTAGAGTGTAGAAGAATGAATATGAACAAAACTTAGTCATCCATATTGAATCAAGAGTTTTCTAAGGGGAAGTATGAATGAATAATCCATAGTTGTGATATTTAATAATGTAAATTGTGTTGAAATATTCTAACTACAAAGAGTATTCTATTTATTATGGAGTTATTATTCATTAGATCAATCCCCTTTTGTGGATTGATCAGGTCAGGCATTGTAATTGACCAACTCCCCTTTTGTGGATTGGTCAAACCCTAATTCTCTTATGCAAATTGAGAAGTCATACCCCAGGATAATTAAAGTGGTTTTAACCACTAAGAAGACAAGTCGACCCTGCCCGGTGAAGAGACACATTTTCAACACCTGCTAGTTTGTATAAATAAAGGAAGCCAGTGGCTCATTTACACACTCACTCAACTCGCTCATCTAGTGCACAAGTTTGAAGGAAGTTTAAGTTTCCAGTTGCCGGAAGAAGGAAGAGAGAGAGGCGCATTGCTCAGTTTTGGATATTCTCTAGTGTTTGGTTTATTGTCTTGGAATTGTATTGGATATCTATATTAAGGAAGTTTGTACTGGGTTTTCTTCCCCATGAGGGTTTCCCAGGATAAATGATGTGTATCTTGTGATTGTGTTTCTCTCAGTGATCCTACCTATGCTATTGTTATCGAGTAAATTGAAAAGAAACCTAATAATAACTCAAAACTTAACATGGTTTTAGAGATAAACTAAAGAGAGCATCTTTCACTGGATAAAAAAAAACACCATTGTTTATGTACATGAAAATTAGGTCTTTTGTTGGAGATGAATTTTGTCCTAAAAACCATCTAGAAAAGTTCATCCTAACCTAGTGAAGCTTTTGGCATATTGAGCGCACCTTTTCAGTGGATAGAAATCTCAGAAAGGAAACCCTATTTTTCACTGGTACTAGAAAACTAGAAAACTGAAAGTAACAGAAAACTAGAAGTACTAGAAAACCAGGAAAGCAAAACCAATACAAGAAGTACCAGTCCATATTTCCAAAAGCTTAGTTTCAAGGGGTAAAATTCAGATTTTCATAAATATAACTGCACAAGCTTACTCACCTCAGTTCAGCACATCTAGCCCCTGGATCAAAATTTCAAAATTTGAAGTTTGAAAAATTAGGGTTTCCTCATAAAACCCTAACTTGCAGTTTCAGAATCATTTGCAGTTGTAGTATTAGTTGAGGTATCACTTTCAGTACTAGTTGCATTCACCCTTGAAGTTTTAATAAGAGTTTGTAATTATTACCATTTCTTCCATATGTTGCCACTGCTTGCAAATACTATCAGAGGTATGTATTCACATATGTTTAAATTGTTAAGTTTTAAAGGGTATTTGTAGGAGAAAGGATCTCTTACCATATATCTAGAAGAATCTCAAGATCCAACACATTTAGAGGAATACTGCAACCCATGTTTGATTATTCTGATATGCATTTATTTGATATGACATTATTTTGATCTAGGTTGCATGTTGAAGCTATGACCATCATACTAACCTTTGGTCAAAATTAAAATCAAAGTATTAGATGGATCAAACTTGAGATCATAGAGTTTATTCTCTAACCCAACCTTCTGTCAAGATAGCATATTGTCCTAGTACACAAGACAGGTTGAAGAAATAACTTGTCATCTTGAGTGAAGGAGACTTGGAAGAAAAGAAACACACTCAATCTTGATGACAAAACTCCAGGTTCCAGGTTTTATTGATTAATTTGATAAGATTCAAAACATCCAAGTGTTAATAAAACACTATAGTTGAGATAGAAATCTTTGAAGAGTTTTATACTTAGTAGCATGTGAGCATATTGAGATAAATGCTTAATGTAATCATTTACCAGATACAACTAACATCTCTTATAGAAGAAAATTCTTGTGTTGATTCCAGGTTACCATGGATGAATGTTTGATCACAACACTAGGAGTGTTGATCTCATTTCATATTGTATTTATTACTTTTGAACTTTGTTTGAGACAGGTCACAAGCGATAGCTCTAAAGGAGCTAATGTGATGGACATTCATGCTATTGTTTTATTATTATCATCAAAATAGTATTATTCTTGCTTGTTTTTTTGTTGACCATTTTTCAGGTCACAAGTGATAACTCCGAGGCATCTTTAGTGAAGGTTACAGAAGGCAACAAATTAGATGAGACATGAAGAAGAATATGTACATGACCATATACATTCATGTACCAAAGAAGATAAAGAAGAAGATATCCTTTGAGATCTAGAGTATCTCATATGGAGATTGATTGTAAGGAGAAGAAGGCTCCAAATATGACCAACCATTAGAACAAGAACTCACAATAGACTTGGTCAAAGGATAATGAAGCCACCTTGATAGGAAGAAAAACTCGTTTGAAGTATGACTCAACCTTTCATATTTAGACTTGGTATTCAACAACAAGTATACCTTGTAAGAAATGATGAATTCCTTATAGACTCATAAGAAATCAAGAGTAAACCTGATCTAAAAAAGGATCAGATGAAGAGACATCTTCCAGGACTGGGAGAAATATGCCATGAGAAGACTAGATCATAGGTTTAGAGGAGATATGAAATATCCTAGAAGATTCCCTTGTTTAAGTAATGGAGACGGAAGCTAGTCAAAAATACTAGGATATGGATCCTTCCGTGAGACTATAAGAGAAGTCAACATTGACTTCCAAGATTAATCTATACAAATAAAGCATGTTGCAGATGTACAAATCCTGATGTGTGTCCAGAGGATTCTCCCAGCAAAAGGGAGAATACTATTACAAGACACTAAATAGTTCCATTATTCATGACGACAACCAGAACAACCACGATTCATATATAGTACGAGATGCAGGGGGAGCAATCCCCATATTTAAAATTGGGTGGCAATTGGTGAATACATTAATTGGGTCATGGAGACATGAATAAAATAAAATATATAGTTACCTCCATGAAAGAATAAGGGATACCTTCAGTATCAGTTATTCAACCACTCTCAGATTCAAATGAAGCTGTTTCCATGATAGAATAAGAGGAGTTACTCAAATATTTCAGCAACCACTATAAGGATGAAGCAATCATTCTCAACCACAGAGAAACTATAGGTGAAGAATCCCAATTCTGGAAGGAACGGTTGCAGAAAGAGGAGAGGACACACTCTCAGGTAGTGAGATGGATAGTGCTTTGCAGAGAGCACATAGATCTAGCACATGATTGTGCAGATTGAGTTGCAGCTAAGCAAGTGTAACATATGGGTACAATGTAATGAGAAAATTTGATTCGAATATTGAAGATAGAAATACTCATGTCTATCAGTTAAAGGAAGCTCTGTATGTGTTGAAGCAAGATCCTAGAGCTTGATATGGAAGGATTGACAGTTTCCTGACGAGCTTGAGCTTTACCAAGAGTAAATTTGATTCTAAGCTTCACCTCAAGGTTGTGAATGATGAGGCAGTGATGTTGCTACTATATGTATATGATCTATTTTTGACAAGATGAAGAAAATCTCAACATAGAATGCAGAAGAAGCTCACTACAAAGTTTGATGAAAGACCTAATGCATTATCTCTTACGTCTTGAAGTTTCGCAGAACCCAGAGAAGATATTCCTTAAATAAGGGAAGCATGAAGTAGAAATACTAAAGAGGTTTGACATGTTGAAATGTAAATCCATGTACACACCCATGGAAACAAAGTTGAAGCTCCTGGTAGATACCTCATCAGAATTGGTTGATGCTACTTTGTATAGACAGATTATTGGTTCGGTGATGTATGTGATGAATACCAGGCTAGATGTATGTTTTTCCTTGAGTCAGTATCTGGTAGAACCCAAACGTATTCACCTTGATGATGCAAAACATGTGATGAGATACCTTAAGGGTACGTTGGATTTTGGTCTCAGTTATAATGGAGATCATGACTTTATATTGTATGGATATAATGATTCAGATTGAGCTAGAAGTGTTTCTAATAGAAAGATCGCTTCAAGATGTTGTTTCAGTCTGGGGTCATCCATGACTTCATGGTAGAGGAGGGAGAAATTCAACATTGCTCCAATCATGGCAGAAGTGGAATACATTGTTGCATGCTCGACCAGTTGTGAAGGCATATGGCTTCGGATGTTGTTGACATATCTATTTGATCTAGAGATGGAAGCCACCTTGATACTATGTGATAACTATAGTTTAATATAAATTATGTGTTCTATGATGAGTTAAAGCACATAGAGATCCGATATCACTTCATTCATGATTTGTTGCAAAGAGGAGCCATAAATCTCCATTATGTTGGCACAGATGAAAAGGTTGTTGATGTGTTGAACAAGACTCTATCTTGTGTAAAGTTTGAGCACTTTCAAGATAATCTTGATGTAGTCCGAAAGGACCTCCCTCAAAACAGGGAGTGTTTTTGTGATGCCAGCCTCGTGCTGTGACTCCATCCTAGTGTTGAATATTTCCAACTTCGTGTTGATGTTGTTGTGATGCCAACCTTGTGTTGATGTTGTTGTGATGCCATCCTTGTGTTGTGATTCCATCCTCGTGTTGTGATGCCAACCTAGTGCTGAATATTTCTAGCTTCATGCTAATGTTGTTGTGATGCCATCCTTGTGCTGTGATTCCAGCCCAGTTCTGAATATTTCCATCTTCGTGTTGGTGTTGTTGTGATGCCAGCCTCATGTTGTGATGCTAACCTAGTGCTGAAAAATTACATCTTCATGTTGATGTTGTTGTGATGCCATCCTTGTGCTATGATGCCAACATAGTGCTGAAGATTTCCAGCTTCATGATGATGTTGTTGTGTTGAAAACCTTGTGATGTGATGCCATCCCAGTGCTGAATATTTCCAGCTTTGTGCTAATGTTGTTGAGATGCCATCATCGTGATGAAGATTTCCAGATTTGTGCTGATGTTGTTGAGATGTCAGCTTCATGTTGAAGATTTCCAGCTTCGTGTTGATGTTGTTGAGATGCCAGCTTCATGCTGAATATTTGCAGCCTAGTTCTGATGTTGATGATACTCCAGCCTTCATGTTGTGATGTTGTTGCTATTGATGATGCTCCAGCCTTTGTGTTGTGATATTGTTGTTGTTGATGTTGTATTAGCCTTTTACTGTTATTGATGATGATGTATTAGTGTTATACCAATCCATGTTGATGTAGATGATGATGATGCCACTTCAGCTTCTTGATGAAGATGATGATGATGATGNTTGCATTACCTGCATCTATGACTGTACATAATGTGTTTCATGTTTCACTTCTTAAGAAATATGTACCTAATGCTAATCATGTTATCGATTGGAATGTGATTCAAGTGGAACCAGATGGTTTCCTACAAGTGCATCCTGTGCGCATATTGGACAGGAAAAGAAAACAGCTCTGGAATCGAGCTATAGAGCTTGTAAAAGTCCAGTGAACCTAGTACTACCCTGAGGACACGACATGGGAGAATGCAGATGTTATGTGGGCAGAGTACCCACATCTTTTTGAAATTTTTTGAAAATCTTGCAGATGTTGTGTAAAGTTGCACTGAGGACAGTGAAAAAATAAGGGGAGGGGGATTTTAGTGTCCCCAAGGCCGAGCCCCATTGTAAACCATGTTTGGAAAGGAATTGTAATTATGTTTTATAGGCTGGTGAGCCAAGTTTTTATAAGCTGGAGTCTTATGTGTTGTTAGGCCAGGGAGCCTGAGTGTTGAAGGCCAGGAGCCTACTGTTGTATATGTAATCATGCAGAACAATTAATAAAACATAAACACCGCCATGTGCAGACCGACCACGATGAATGAGTGAAGGGGGATTGATCATCCATAGAGTGGGCAAGGAATTAGGGGCTGGAAGGTGGGAAAAGGGGCTAAGGTTGAGCCTAGGGGCTAAGCCTAGTGGGCTTAAGCCTGGGAATAATATTTTAATATTATCCCAAAAGACATATGCATTTTATGTTGTATCCTAAGTTTCTGGAAAGGGAAGAACATGCAAGGGAGATGCGTGCTAGTGGAACACATGCAGTTTCATGGGTGACAAGTGTCAACCCTGACGCATGCGAATGAAACGGCCAGGGTGAGCCGTGAGAAGGGTCCCTCCCCCATTCTACCCAATTGTCTGAATGCGTACGGAGCCCTGGATAGTACTACCAACCCGACTCCTGCAGAGAACCTTTGTGCATCCCTGTGATTCGAAAAGTCTGTGTCTGGCTCTGAGGAAACCGGTGTGTATATTCCCTGAACGAGAAGCCTGCGTGAATTTGGGAAAGAGTCTGTGTTTGTTCTGGAAAGATGGTATACCCTTCTCCGTTCTAAACCGGGGAGTCTGAATCGACCCCTACATGGACGACTCATCACACATCCTGGAGAATCCAGAATGTGAGTCTATTCCATGTTTCCAAATTGAGAAAACAGAAGTGTCTCGTCCCTACTAAGCCTGGTTATACTGTTGCACCTGTTTGGAGCTGCCCTGGGGTGTTCATGTCTGGATTCCCATGGAATGTGGTGGATGTGTATTGTTTGATCCTATGTGGCTTGTTGTCTAGTTTGTACAACACTCTCTCTAGGTGAGAGAGGTGGTTTAAGATTGGAAGAACAGGTTGTTGGACCTGTGAGCGACTCCCTCCAGGTGAGAGAGTGCACAGAGGAAGGAGAGAACTCCTGGAAAAAACCCTGTAGCTTCCATAGAGCCTAGAGACTTCTGGTCTGGCCTGTTCTTGTAACCTAAGGCAAGGGAGATTAGCAGCCGAAGGACTGTCGAGGTGAGAGAGAAGGTGTATACTCCCGGGGTGGAACAGGCATGTGGGGAATGAGGGTCTATGGGCAGTGAGCGTGGGAGGTTCCTTGGAAAGAATTCCTTCCTTGTGGTTGTGTGTTGTTTTCCCTGTAACCTCAGCCTAGCCTAGATTTCCTTTCCTTGGGGTGGAGCTTAGTCCCAGCTCGGGGGTGATCCATTGCTGAGCTGATGAGTAGTGTGGTCTAAGGCTGGGAGGTTCGTGGAAGGCCTGCACTTGGTTGGTGGAATCTACCACTATTAAAAGATAAGTATCTGATTATGTTTTTATCACGTTATGCATGACTCTACTATTTATGTTATCATGATTTCCGTTGTGTATACGAATTAATATGGAATGCTATGGTTTGTTAATTATAGCAATAAATAATATGTTTTACTTTGAGCTTGAATGTGTTTAATTGTTGAAAGGATATGGGTCATATAATACCTATATGAATTATGTATAGAGTGGTGTTATAACCTTCTCTTAATAGTGATTAAACCTTGGTAGCTGAAAAGGTGTGCTACAGAGCCCACTTGAGATTGTTTTGTGGATGCGGTCAAGAAACAATATTACCCTGTTGGAAACTATGACGAACAACACATGAGATGGAACACATTGCGACAAGAGAGGGGCCAAGAAATGCCAGAGTTCACCAATACCTTCCATACCTTGTGCACCAAGATGGGTATCAAAGACTCCAAGCAAAATATGTTCTAAAATATTGTGGGGCTCTACACAGATACATCCAAACTAAAATGGTTTTTTGGACATCTCATCACTAGGTGTTGCTTATCGATATGCTGTTAAAATTGAGTAGAAATTTAAGCACTAAGACAAGTGGGATTTCACGTCTGCAAATCCATAAAAACCAAAGTATGGTAAAGACCACTCTAACAACCAACCTTCAGAAAACTAGTCCAATCCAGAGGAAAAGAAGGTTAGTGGAAATACAAAGTACACTGGAAAATGGTGTGATTTACACAAAATCCCCTGGTACAACACTGATGAATGTTGCTCAAAATATTCATTGGTGGATGAGATTAAATATAAGGAGATGAACCCTAATTCAGAATATGATTCAGAAAATACTGGTAGAAGACATATCATCGACACAAACCCCACTGCTATTTTCGTGACCACAACAATTCAACCAGAAGAACCAGTAGATCCTAAAGAGGGGGAACACCTTTTTCATTCTCAGAAGTGGGTGAAGGGGACTCCACTGCATTTTATTGTTGATAGCGAAAGCCAAAATAACCTCATCTCAATGGAAGTCATCAAACAATTAGGATTGTCAAGAACACCACACATGCAACCATACAACATCAGGTGGCTTCGCCAGGGATGAGATCTTTATGTCAGCCCATAGTGATTATTGTCATACGACATCCAACCCTTCAAGGATGAGTTATTATGTGAGGTTTCCACATTGTATGTCTATGATGTTATTTTGGTTTAACCATATATGTGGAAGCACCATGCTATTTATGAGTCTTGATACCGTAGTGTCATTTTTACTCTTGGAGGTCATCTCTACAGGACACCAAAGGTGGTTCCGACTATTGTCCCACCTAAATAGTGTCACAAGGTGGTATCTCATACTAAAAAATTCATTGTCTTCACAATCTATTGAAAAGGTGAACATAAAGACAATGCAATCACTACAACCTCAGTCCAAGAAACTTCTATCCAACAAAAGCATGTCGACAAGATTACAACAAAGCACAAAGATTCCTTTTTCACATAGTCATATCAAGTAGCCCGACTGTTTAGAAATGTCCAACCCTTCCAACAATAGGTTCGTGACAGTCTTCAACAAGCTAAGCAGTGCAACTTCTCAACCAAGGAAAGAAACTCATCAAGATTAAGATTCAAAAAATGCTTTCCGCTCTCCCTCGGGAACTTAATGCAATGGAGACCATTTCTTCCTAAGGAGGGAGGATTTATCCAGGTGGATATTGGTGGCCACCCACCTATTCCAACTATCTCAAAATAGTTTGTTGGAAACTTACTATTTCTAGCAGTGCCAAACTTTAGGGGCCATTTTAACGGCCTAAATGTTTTTTTTTCACGATCAGACACCTTAATGATTTTCAAAGGCTTTTATTATGCCCCCAAAATTAAGAACCTCATCTATACCCTTCCAACGAGCCATAATTCACCCTAAATGGAGATCGCATGTCAAAGTTATGGCCCCCGGGAAGTTGATACACCAAACTAGCCAAATACGGGGTCCACAAAAATGTTGGCTTTTCATCTTCCAGGGTTAGGGTTTTGGATTTTCTTTATTATAAAAAAGGCCTTTGGAGCCTCATTGTAACAATCACTTCTTGCGAATGTGATTAGTTGTCACATCTCTTCTCATAGATAAGTTTCCACCATTCTAGCGAGTCTTTCACTCTATATTTCTACAGTTTTCTACATTTCGCTCATTAATAGAAATTGTTTATTTTTGTATCTCTATGTTTATGGTTATATTTATGATATATATCTACTATACTATTGGATATATGATATCTCTGTATATTTATTTAGTATATCTCCAGTCTCATTTCGTTTCGAAAATAATCTGGATCACTAGTTTTAATCGTGCAAAGAATATAACACATATACAACAGTAATGGTTAAGGGTAAGCCAAAGAAACCCTTGATACAAATATTATGTAGTCTAGATGATTGAATTATAATAAAATTGTGTAGCTTATGCATGATACAAGAATTTGATGACAACTGAATATGCAAATGTGTAAGTTTTAAACCTGTGAAGTAAAACAATGCATATAGATTCTTAAGAAAAACAAAATTTAATCAATGGCTCATTCACATAGTACATAGAGATTTATACCGGAAACCCTCAATTGGGAAAACCTTTCTTATATTCATTATATCGAATTTCACCATTCACTATAAAATATATACAATGTTTTTAGGTATTCTGTAGATACCAAAACCCTAATCCCTAAAACCGGGATTATTTTTAGTAAACCGCTAAAAATAGCAAAATCCGCTAAAAATAGAAAAATAGAAAAATAACAAAATAACAAAATCTGCTAAAAATAGAAAGATAGAAAAATAACAAAATCTGCTAAAAATGGCAAAATAGCAAAATCCGCTAAAAATAGAAAAATAGCAAAATCCTCTTAAAATAGAAAAATACAAAATCCGCTAAAATACGCTAAGTTTTATTTCTGAGGGATCGTCAGACGCAGTTGTCATATTTGATGTGCCCACACACACACATGCAAAGAATATAACACATACCCAACAAGATGCATATAAAAAAAACCAAAAAATATGTAGAGTGTAGAAGAATGAATATGAACAAAACTTAGTCATCCATATTGAATCAAGAGTTTTCTAAGGGGAAGTATGAATGAATAATCCATAGTTGTGATATTTAATAATGTAAATTGTGTTGAAATATTCTAACTACAAAGAGTATTCTATTTATTATGGAGTTATTATTCATTAGATCAATCCCCTTTTGTGGATTGATCAGGTCAGGCATTGTAATTGACCAACTCCCCTTTTGTGGATTGGTCAAACCCTAATTCTCTTATGCAAATTGAGAAGTCATACCCCAGGATAATTAAAGTGGTTTTAACCACTAAGAAGACAAGTCGACCCTGCCCGGTGAAGAGACACATTTTCAACACCTGCTAGTTTGTATAAATAAAGGAAGCCAGTGGCTCATTTACACACTCACTCAACTCGCTCATCTAGTGCACAAGTTTGAAGGAAGTTTAAGTTTCCAGTTGCCGGAAGAAGGAAGAGAGAGAGGCGCATTGCTCAGTTTTGGATATTCTCTAGTGTTTGGTTTATTGTCTTGGAATTGTATTGGATATCTATATTAAGGAAGTTTGTACTGGGTTTTCTTCCCCATGAGGGTTTCCCAGGATAAATGATGTGTATCTTGTGATTGTGTTTCTCTCAGTGATCCTACCTATGCTATTGTTATCGAGTAAATTGAAAAGAAACCTAATAATAACTCAAAACTTAACATGGTTTTAGAGATAAACTAAAGAGAGCATCTTTCACTGGATAAAAAAAAACACCATTGTTTATGTACATGAAAATTAGGTCTTTTGTTGGAGATGAATTTTGTCCTAAAAACCATCTAGAAAAGTTCATCCTAACCTAGTGAAGCTTTTGGCATATTGAGCGCACCTTTTCAGTGGATAGAAATCTCAGAAAGGAAACCCTATTTTTCACTGGTACTAGAAAACTAGAAAACTGAAAGTAACAGAAAACTAGAAGTACTAGAAAACCAGGAAAGCAAAACCAATACAAGAAGTACCAGTCCATATTTCCAAAAGCTTAGTTTCAAGGGGTAAAATTCAGATTTTCATAAATATAACTGCACAAGCTTACTCACCTCAGTTCAGCACATCTAGCCCCTGGATCAAAATTTCAAAATTTGAAGTTTGAAAAATTAGGGTTTCCTCATAAAACCCTAACTTGCAGTTTCAGAATCATTTGCAGTTGTAGTATTAGTTGAGGTATCACTTTCAGTACTAGTTGCATTCACCCTTGAAGTTTTAATAAGAGTTTGTAATTATTACCATTTCTTCCATATGTTGCCACTGCTTGCAAATACTATCAGAGGTATGTATTCACATATGTTTAAATTGTTAAGTTTTAAAGGGTATTTGTAGGAGAAAGGATCTCTTACCATATATCTAGAAGAATCTCAAGATCCAACACATTTAGAGGAATACTGCAACCCATGTTTGATTATTCTGATATGCATTTATTTGATATGACATTATTTTGATCTAGGTTGCATGTTGAAGCTATGACCATCATACTAACCTTTGGTCAAAATTAAAATCAAAGTATTAGATGGATCAAACTTGAGATCATAGAGTTTATTCTCTAACCCAACCTTCTGTCAAGATAGCATATTGTCCTAGTACACAAGACAGGTTGAAGAAATAACTTGTCATCTTGAGTGAAGGAGACTTGGAAGAAAAGAAACACACTCAATCTTGATGACAAAACTCCAGGTTCCAGGTTTTATTGATTAATTTGATAAGATTCAAAACATCCAAGTGTTAATAAAACACTATAGTTGAGATAGAAATCTTTGAAGAGTTTTATACTTAGTAGCATGTGAGCATATTGAGATAAATGCTTAATGTAATCATTTACCAGATACAACTAACATCTCTTATAGAAGAAAATTCTTGTGTTGATTCCAGGTTACCATGGATGAATGTTTGATCACAACACTAGGAGTGTTGATCTCATTTCATATTGTATTTATTACTTTTGAACTTTGTTTGAGACAGGTCACAAGCGATAGCTCTAAAGGAGCTAATGTGATGGACATTCATGCTATTGTTTTATTATTATCATCAAAATAGTATTATTCTTGCTTGTTTTTTTGTTGACCATTTTTCAGGTCACAAGTGATAACTCCGAGGCATCTTTAGTGAAGGTTACAGAAGGCAACAAATTAGATGAGACATGAAGAAGAATATGTACATGACCATATACATTCATGTACCAAAGAAGATAAAGAAGAAGATATCCTTTGAGATCTAGAGTATCTCATATGGAGATTGATTGTAAGGAGAAGAAGGCTCCAAATATGACCAACCATTAGAACAAGAACTCACAATAGACTTGGTCAAAGGATAATGAAGCCACCTTGATAGGAAGAAAAACTCGTTTGAAGTATGACTCAACCTTTCATATTTAGACTTGGTATTCAACAACAAGTATACCTTGTAAGAAATGATGAATTCCTTATAGACTCATAAGAAATCAAGAGTAAACCTGATCTAAAAAAGGATCAGATGAAGAGACATCTTCCAGGACTGGGAGAAATATGCCATGAGAAGACTAGATCATAGGTTTAGAGGAGATATGAAATATCCTAGAAGATTCCCTTGTTTAAGTAATGGAGACGGAAGCTAGTCAAAAATACTAGGATATGGATCCTTCCGTGAGACTATAAGAGAAGTCAACATTGACTTCCAAGATTAATCTATACAAATAAAGCATGTTGCAGATGTACAAATCCTGATGTGTGTCCAGAGGATTCTCCCAGCAAAAGGGAGAATACTATTACAAGACACTAAATAGTTCCATTATTCATGACGACAACCAGAACAACCACGATTCATATATAGTACGAGATGCAGGGGGAGCAATCCCCATATTTAAAATTGGGTGGCAATTGGTGAATACATTAATTGGGTCATGGAGACATGAATAAAATAAAATATATAGTTACCTCCATGAAAGAATAAGGGATACCTTCAGTATCAGTTATTCAACCACTCTCAGATTCAAATGAAGCTGTTTCCATGATAGAATAAGAGGAGTTACTCAAATATTTCAGCAACCACTATAAGGATGAAGCAATCATTCTCAACCACAGAGAAACTATAGGTGAAGAATCCCAATTCTGGAAGGAACGGTTGCAGAAAGAGGAGAGGACACACTCTCAGGTAGTGAGATGGATAGTGCTTTGCAGAGAGCACATAGATCTAGCACATGATTGTGCAGATTGAGTTGCAGCTAAGCAAGTGTAACATATGGGTACAATGTAATGAGAAAATTTGATTCGAATATTGAAGATAGAAATACTCATGTCTATCAGTTAAAGGAAGCTCTGTATGTGTTGAAGCAAGATCCTAGAGCTTGATATGGAAGGATTGACAGTTTCCTGACGAGCTTGAGCTTTACCAAGAGTAAATTTGATTCTAAGCTTCACCTCAAGGTTGTGAATGATGAGGCAGTGATGTTGCTACTATATGTATATGATCTATTTTTGACAAGATGAAGAAAATCTCAACATAGAATGCAGAAGAAGCTCACTACAAAGTTTGATGAAAGACCTAATGCATTATCTCTTACGTCTTGAAGTTTCGCAGAACCCAGAGAAGATATTCCTTAAATAAGGGAAGCATGAAGTAGAAATACTAAAGAGGTTTGACATGTTGAAATGTAAATCCATGTACACACCCATGGAAACAAAGTTGAAGCTCCTGGTAGATACCTCATCAGAATTGGTTGATGCTACTTTGTATAGACAGATTATTGGTTCGGTGATGTATGTGATGAATACCAGGCTAGATGTATGTTTTTCCTTGAGTCAGTATCTGGTAGAACCCAAACGTATTCACCTTGATGATGCAAAACATGTGATGAGATACCTTAAGGGTACGTTGGATTTTGGTCTCAGTTATAATGGAGATCATGACTTTATATTGTATGGATATAATGATTCAGATTGAGCTAGAAGTGTTTCTAATAGAAAGATCGCTTCAAGATGTTGTTTCAGTCTGGGGTCATCCATGACTTCATGGTAGAGGAGGGAGAAATTCAACATTGCTCCAATCATGGCAGAAGTGGAATACATTGTTGCATGCTCGACCAGTTGTGAAGGCATATGGCTTCGGATGTTGTTGACATATCTATTTGATCTAGAGATGGAAGCCACCTTGATACTATGTGATAACTATAGTTTAATATAAATTATGTGTTCTATGATGAGTTAAAGCACATAGAGATCCGATATCACTTCATTCATGATTTGTTGCAAAGAGGAGCCATAAATCTCCATTATGTTGGCACAGATGAAAAGGTTGTTGATGTGTTGAACAAGACTCTATCTTGTGTAAAGTTTGAGCACTTTCAAGATAATCTTGATGTAGTCCGAAAGGACCTCCCTCAAAACAGGGAGTGTTTTTGTGATGCCAGCCTCGTGCTGTGACTCCATCCTAGTGTTGAATATTTCCAACTTCGTGTTGATGTTGTTGTGATGCCAACCTTGTGTTGATGTTGTTGTGATGCCATCCTTGTGTTGTGATTCCATCCTCGTGTTGTGATGCCAACCTAGTGCTGAATATTTCTAGCTTCATGCTAATGTTGTTGTGATGCCATCCTTGTGCTGTGATTCCAGCCCAGTTCTGAATATTTCCATCTTCGTGTTGGTGTTGTTGTGATGCCAGCCTCATGTTGTGATGCTAACCTAGTGCTGAAAAATTACATCTTCATGTTGATGTTGTTGTGATGCCATCCTTGTGCTATGATGCCAACATAGTGCTGAAGATTTCCAGCTTCATGATGATGTTGTTGTGTTGAAAACCTTGTGATGTGATGCCATCCCAGTGCTGAATATTTCCAGCTTTGTGCTAATGTTGTTGAGATGCCATCATCGTGATGAAGATTTCCAGATTTGTGCTGATGTTGTTGAGATGTCAGCTTCATGTTGAAGATTTCCAGCTTCGTGTTGATGTTGTTGAGATGCCAGCTTCATGCTGAATATTTGCAGCCTAGTTCTGATGTTGATGATACTCCAGCCTTCATGTTGTGATGTTGTTGCTATTGATGATGCTCCAGCCTTTGTGTTGTGATATTGTTGTTGTTGATGTTGTATTAGCCTTTTACTGTTATTGATGATGATGTATTAGTGTTATACCAATCCATGTTGATGTAGATGATGATGATGCCACTTCAGCTTCTTGATGAAGATGATGATGATGATGCCACTTTAGCTTCTCACTGAAGATGATGATGATGATGATGTTATTTCAGCCTTAATGTTGAAGATGATGATGTTACTTTAGAATCATGCTAATGAGGATGATGATGCTACTCCATCTCCATGATGTGAATGATGATGATGAGAAAAAATTACGATGATTTATAGATATGCCTGTCAGTGTTCCAGATATTGTTTATGTTGCTCCCTCTCTCTCTCTCTTGATGATGTTGTAGAATACTCTTCTTGTTAAGGGGGAGTGTTGAAATATTGTAATTGCAAAGAGTATTCTATTTATTATTGAGTTATTATTCATTAGATCAATCCCATTTTGTGGATTGATCATGTCAGGCATTGTAATTGACCAAATCCCCTTTTGTGGATTGGTCAAACCCTAATTTTATTATTAAAATTGAGAAGTCGACCCCCGGGCTAATTAAAGTTCTTTTAACCACTAAGAAGACAAGTCAGCCCTACCCAACGAAGAGATGCCTTTTCAACACCTTCCAGTTTGTATAAATAAAGGAAGCCAACACCTCATTTGCTCAACTCACTCATCTATTGCGCAAGTTTGAATAAAGATGTAGTTGCCAGTTGCCAGAAGAAGGAAGAGAGAGAGGCGCATTGCTCAGTGTTCAATATTCTCTAGTGTTTGTTTTATTGTCTTGGCATTGTATTGACTATCTATATTAAGTAAGTTTTTGTTGGGTTTTCTTCCCCATGAGGGTTTTCGAGGATAAATGTTGTGTATCTTGTGATTGTGTTTCTGTTAGTGATCCTACCTATGTTATTGTTATCTAGTAAATTGAAAAGAAACCTAATAATATCTCAAAACTTAGCAAATCATGCACAAATTAGTATGTACAAAATCATGAATGAAGACAACAATATAAGTTAGGTACATCTCATGGGATCACTTGAGATATTTTGGGATATCATTATGGAGATGGTTGAACTAACTATATTATTATGACATGTTTGTTATGGTCACCTCATGCTATATAAAGGGACCTCATGTATTTTACTGA
>JZKD02S2360416.1:5288-20593 GCA_000966675.3 Picea glauca
AAACATTGTGGACAAAGTGATTAGAGTTATTTGATTTGGATTTTTAATTTAAAACATTGTGGACAAAGTGATTAGAGTTATTTGATTTAGACTTTTAATTTAAACATAAAATTCAATGATATTAACATATTAAGAGTATTTTCTATTTCCAACATAGTGGGAGATGAAAGCGATTAGAGTTATTTGATTTGAATTTTTAGTTTAAACATAAAAATTAAGGATGCTAACATATTGATAGTATTTTCTACTTCCAACATAATGGGAGATGAAAGACAAGTTTAATATAGTTATCATCAAATTGGTTGAAAAGTTCAAATTTAAGTGAAAGTGTTTCTCTATTTGATTTGAAGGGTTAGAAACTTTATTTTTTTAGGTAAGATGGTTCACCCTAATAAAAACAAAATGGAGCTAAAGTAGTTGTTAATGTAAAATTAGGTTCCTTAATCAGTAGGGCTCAAAGCCATTATAATAATATACTAATAAAGAGCTCAACATGTCACTTAAGATAATAATCAATCCTCTCAACCACCTAGACTAAACCCAATCGATTGTGATAACAAACTCTATCAAAATGATTTATTAATAAATTAAATTTTATCTCTTATTTATAAACTTAAATTTTATTACTTTTTTTCTTTTAACAATAATTGGAAGATTTTATATTATCAAAAAGGGTGTGGTCGAAGCTCACAAAGTCTTACAAAAAGCCCAAGCAAAAATCTGGTACTCAAGCAAGATATTTGTCCTATATGTCCCTAGATAAGTCTTGTCTCCTAAGGGAGAGTATACATTACATAACTTTACTGTATATACTCGAAAAAATTACCAAGCACACAAATAACTAAAAAGAACATTAGGTACCAACCTTTGGAAGGTCAAGAGGGTCCATGTAGTCCTTTCCCATTTCGCCAGTCGGGAGATTCAGATTAGGAATGGGGTTGTCCACTGATGGGGATGATCCATTTGTTATCAAATATGATGCCAAGGCTATAGGTGTTGATGCGGATTGGGCTTGAAGGTCTTCCAATTGGGAGAAAAGTGTATCAATTTCATTGTGTTTCCGCATCATTGCGGTTCTTTGTTGAATCAAAATTTCCAATATAAATGTCACCTATGAGGACAAACCCTGCACCGTGATTTGTAGTTGTTGGAGAGAATTCCGTGAATCTCCCAGGTTGTCAGATTGTCCCTGGGATGGCACTGTTTCCCAATCCTTTTCACTGTCAATTGTGTTTACTAACAAACAATTCCAATTGTCCTTACCCCCAAGAGTTTGAATATTGTAGGCCAAGGAGGCCCATAACCAAGAGAGGGTGCAACCTAACCTTGATACCCGATCTTGAAGGAAACACCATTGACAAAGCTCCCAATTCCACAGACTAGGCTTCCAATTCCACTCCTCCTCCTCTGCTTGTTGCACATAATTTCTCTGTTGGGATTGCTTCCCCGTTAAACTTGTGAGTGTGACATTCTATCCTCTATCAATGCACCAAAATCCCAAACCCATGATGAAGTGTTGATGCTGGAGACATTTGAATTTGGCTTCGCTCCTGAAGACTAGAGTGGAGCTTCGCTGACGTAGCCCCCAATTTCTCAGACGCGACCCCCAATTCCTATCTTCCTCCCCTGCTTTCTACGTTGAATTATTCCACCAGGGGGATTCTCTGCCAGGCCTATGAATTCCTTGTGCTCTTCATTGTTAATGGACCAAAATCCCATATCCACGAAGTAGTGCCGACGCTGAAGCAATTTAAATTTTCTCTCATGCCCAAATGAGCTAACACAAACTAACATGATGGCAACCAGGGGGTGTACCAGGATGACCTCCATTAACTACAAATGTCTTGTCTATGTCCACCCACACAAACTCCATTAAATGAATCTAGTCGAGCCTGCAACTAAACACTTGAAATGTCCCACTGCGACCAGGAAGATATCGTGCGAAGGGTACATAACACCAAGTCTTCCATGTATTTGCATGTGGAGGCATCGTGTGAGCTAGTGGATTGAAATCCTTCCCTGTGCCCAAGATCACCACTTGTTTGTCTCTCATGTGTTCTGATGTGATTTTTGTTTATCAAGGTATTATGGTGTGGGAGGTTCTCCCGTTGACACAAAGAGTCCCTTTTGTCCACTTAGTTGCTAAGTTTGCCTGATTATCGACAACACTGTTGTTCTCCCACAAGATATGGAGAAATGAGGCCTGGGGGATGACCATAAGATTATGTAGGATTCACCTGACTATAGCTCCCAACTGAGCATCCTTCGATGCTAAGCCTTTGAACAAAACATCTAATTGTATTCTTAGAGTCACCAAGTATAATGAGCTTCTGGATATGCTTCTCCTTAGCTAGTTGAACTCCTATACTCCTCGTCTTGGTTATTTATGGCTCGACCTAAACTCCAAACGTAGCACAACTCAATATTTCCTTTGGGATTGAAAATAACCCCTCCTACTTATGCCACCCCAAATTTTTTATCACTTATTAATAAACTCTATCAAAATAATTTATTTCAATTATTAATTAAGTTGATGACCATATTTACAATTATTTAGGATTTAAAATTTTAAATATAATTACTAATTCTATCCAAGTGATTTATTAGTAAACTATACTTTATCACTAGTTAGTAAACTCTATCAAAATGATTTAATGATGGAGTTGATTATAAACCTTTGACTACTTACAAAGTTCATTTTAATTAATAAAAAAATTCACAACTTTCATTTTAATTGATTACAAATTTATAAGTTTTTGTTAATTTAAGTTATTATTATTTGTCATTTTTTTTTTGTTTGAATAAGTTTGTGTTCCAATGGGCATTCAATTTAAATTAATAAGAGTCAAAATCATGAATAAAGAGTAAAACTTTATCTTCTTAATTTTTTTTGAAGAGAGTTAATTTGTGGGCGTTGTTTAAACATTTTATAATAAGGTGAAATAGATCTTGGTGAAATCACCATTTTCTTATTTAAATTACAGTTTTGAATACATAAATGAATTCAACCTTCTCAATCACTCAAATCTCAATTCCAACAATTTTTAATAGAATTTTAAGTAAAATTGATGAAAAAATATGTAAATAAAAATACTAAAAAATCAAACTTATTTTGTAGACAATTTAATTTTTCTATAAAATTATTTTTTAATAAAATAAAATTTAATTTTAATATTTTATTTTATTTTTTGAAATGATTCGTTTTAAAATGAATTACTATTTTAATAACAATTTTTTATCAATAAAATCAAATTATAACTTTTTACTAAATTATTATCAAATTATATTAAAATAAAGTTATCCATTAATTACTTTTCTCCAAATATCTTTTTAAAATTCCTAATCATATACCAAGTAGATTGCAATAGTCCCATACATTATGTTTGGTGATACAAAACGATGATCAATATTTAATATTCTTAATCACATGTAAGTGGATTCACATTTGGATGATGTTTGGTGATAAAAGAACGATGGAGAATATAAAAATCCCATGACTATCCCATGACTATATATACTTGTATATCCTTTTATTTGGTGTGGTGCTGACTTGCGGTAGTAAACTTAAAAAAATCTGCATTGCTCGTAGAACAAGTTGAAGTGTGCCAGGAGAGGCGTATGCTCTGTTTGGTCTCAGGAGAGAAATAGCATAGGATTGTTCACCACTAACATCAACAAGCCCCGGCATCTTTATCAGGCCCAAAGCAGCCGAAAAAATCAGGTACACATTCTTATTTCAGACCTCAATCTGAAAACCCATCTGTCAAATTTTCGCTTTTCAAGCTCAGATCTGCTTAAGATTAAACAATCTCCACATACCCAGAAAGATTTCAAGATGGTTTTAGATATCAACCCAGAGGAGGTTGACGTTGTGATATCTGCAGTTCACCCTGATCTGAGTTTCTTAGAAGCATGGAGACCCTTTTTATCCGCTTACCATCTTATCATAGTTCAGGACCCTGAGCTTGAGCAGAATGTCGAAGTTCCCTCTGGGTTTGATCACACTGTGTATACGAAGCATGACATGCAAAGAATATTGGGTTCTGGTGTTTTATCCTCATTGGGCTTCAGAGGTCATAGTTGCAGGTCATTTGGGTACCTTGTTTCTAAGAAAAAATACATTTTTTCATTGGATGATGACTGCCTTCCTGCTAAGGATCCAAATGGGAATTTAACTAATGCCTTAGAACGTCACCTCGTGAATCTCAAAACCCCATCCACCCCATTTTTCTTCAATACATTGTATGATCCTTACAGGGAAGGGTCGGATTTTGTGAGAGGGTACCCATTTAGCCTTAGGCAGGGGGTCCCATGTGCCATTTCATGTGGGTTGTGGTTGAATTTGCCTGATTATGATGCACCCACACAGATCCGGAAGCCCGAAGAAAGGAACACTCAATATGTGGATGCAGTCATGACTGTTCCCAATGCGGCCTTGTTTCCCATGAGTGGTATTAACATTGCATTCAATCGAGAAATCATCGGTCCTGCAATGTTCTCTGGGCTCGGTAGTGCTGGATCTGGCAAAACTGCTTTGTCTCGGCACAATACTCTGGAAGACATTTGGTGTGGTTTTTGCTGCAAGATTATATGTGATCACCTTAAGTATGGGATCAAAACAGGACTGCCTTATGTTTGGAGAAAGGAACTTGGGGATCCTGTGGTTAGTCTGGAGGGAGATTTAAAGGGTGTTCAGTGGCTTGAAGAGATTGTGCCATTTTTCCAAACAGTTCGTCTGCCTCGCTCTGCCCTCACTGTGGAAGATTGCTTCGTGGAAATCGGTAAACAAGTCAAGGAGAACCTCAAGAATGCGGATCCTATCTTTGGTGAAATTGGCTCCATGATGGAGGATTGGATCAAAGCATGGAAGTCAGTCTCATCTTGATTCATTTCATTTCTACTGCAAAGTAATCCATGTTTTCTAAACAATCCATAGAGTTGTTACGTTCTCTTGAAATAATACCAATTATCCCTGTTTAGAGATTTGTGAACAAGCAATATATCAGGATTAACATTGAGTAATTTCATATTGCATAGTTGGTATAAGCTTTAGAATTTTAGGTATCTGGATAGAATTGGTTCATTTGAGATTTTGGTTGTTTGGGTGGAGAACCCATGTCTTCAGTTCTCAATCTAAGACATCTTTGATGCAGAGCCATTTGAATTTTGAATATTTAATATTGAGATAAACTAGTTATGTGACGAGAAGGTCTTCCGGCTGGGGGAAGTTATTCTATAAACAACGGAGAATCAAATAGAAGTTTATGCTTTTATGTTGCTCATGATGCTCATTCGGAAATTTAGTTCCAGTTATACCATTTCTTCTGCTATAACAGTATAACTAAATGAATTGCTTGGTTCTGAAAGGTTTTCTGATTTACTATGGGGTTTGACTTATTTATGGAAAATGAAATATGTTACACAAATAGATTAGATACTTATATAAATGAACTCATGGTTAAACATCAGGTATGGACTCTAAAATTAAAGAATCAGAACCATTTTGGAACATTTTCTCTTTTTATTGGTTCCATTGTTTCTAGATCTGGTTTCGTTTGCCTGCCAACATTATTTGAATGGACTTTGCAAATGTGATTTTCATTTTCTAATTTTGGAAAGCATCCCTGGATGGGAGATCTTGTTTAATAGCTGCCAGTGAATTTAACAGATTTGTTTTATAAATGGTCTGAACAGTTTTTTCCCTTTTTTAGAACAATATTTATAAGAACTTTCTAGAAGGAATTTCTTATTTCTAATCATGTAGCAGGTTTTGGATTTGAAACTTGTTCATAAATTTTGTGTTATTCTCTCCTGGTGATTATTAATGTATCACAATCAGACAGTAATGAGTCAAGGATTGTTTCGGACTCTGCTTTATAATGCTTCTTTTAGGAAGTGGTTCGGATTTGCCTGCATGTCTTGGAGATTGCTTTTGGTAATCTGAATTATAATTGATATTATGCTTCCTGATACGAGGTTCAATTCATTATTTTCAACATATGATATATCTTTTTCCAGTAGATGTTTGTAGTCTGTTTCTTAATTGTCATATGTTGAGGAAGATTATTACAGAGTAGAAATCAAACATTCTGGGACTGACACAATAGTTTTCAACTGCAAGCAATGACACTGTTTAAGGATCCCCAAAACCAGGCATAACGATTTTGCTGTTACAGTTTCTTAACCCTATCATCGTATTTGCAGGGCCATGGGTTTTGATAGCCCTAAATCTCCTTACCAAAATAACAGATCCAAACTACCATATACATATCAATGCTTACGTTTCTTTTAAATTCTAGAAGTGCAATGCACAAAAGTTGGAAAGTTCCCGTGTTGAGATGGTTTTTAGTAAGTGCCACGTCTAGATGTGGTTGAAGCTCTTAAATTTGGTAGTCTTTTATATTTTTCCTACCCGCCTTTTGGGAATTCTTTTCCATAGCCACTGAATTCTCTCCATTAAAAACCCTCCAACGTTCTGCCAGCAATCCCTGTATGATCTTGTCTAGCACAATTCTTTTCTTTGTCAAAATGTTTCAGGCATGCTCAATCAGCAAGTTACTAACCTTACTTGAACTATGTAGTTCACAGGTATGATGTTTTTTTCTGGTTCACATGGTCATTTTTGGTTTATGCAGTCCAAAGGTATTCACATAAAGGTGATGTATTGGGGCGAGGGGGGCTAGTTTTCTAGACTAAGAAGCCAAATTAGCAGATTGAAGGTGACAAGTTGCCGAACATGCTTCCCTTCTAGTAATTAGAGGTTTTTCTTTAGTCAATTAAGAATCCTTTCGCCCACAGGTTTCCTTTTCATACACATTCAATGAGGTTGGGGAGAATTGTGCTCTGGAGAGCCTGAGGAGTGCCCGCAGGAAATAATCTTGCATAGCCACCAATTGTCCTCTAGAAGGTGATTTGCAGAGTATTTATCCCCTGATCTTTGTGTACCTAAAAACCATGCATATGAATTTTAGTTAGAGTGTGGAAAGAATGTTGATGTTCATTATTCTACAATATTGCTCCTTGTGTATTATCCGTCAGGTTACAGAGCCGTCTGATGCTTCACCGCTACTCATTTTATATTGTCAACCACAACTCTGTGTAAATGTATTATGAGAAGACTTTATGTGTCTGTGGTGGAATTATTTGTAGGAATAAGGACAATGACAGCCTAGCATAGGCTAATTTGGTTGAACTCCTTCAGTTAAAGGTGAAAATTAACCCTTGGGAATATGTTCTTGTGAAGGTTCCAGGAGGTAGTCTAATGAGAAGCAAATATTTACAATGGGAAATATATAAATTCTATGAACCTCAGGTGCGAAAGATGTAGAAAAATTGGGACAAAGCAGAACTCTTTCTTTGTCCACGGAAGCCTGACACAAACAAAGCTGTACATGGATCTCAAACAAAAGGGAGTCTACAAGGATGACAGGTGGGAGGAAGATAAGACATTTTGCAGATGTTGCTTTTATCCCTTTGCAAGTCTTGATCGTATGTTGATTGATAAGATTGCATACATGGAGCATATTGTCTGACCAGTGTCCTCTAAAAAATGACATGTTTTTGCTCTATTTTAATGTTCGTTGTAAGGTTAATTTGCTGTGGAGTACTATCCATTATTTTGGAACATTGATTTTTAGGGTTGGTTATGAATTTCACATGACTAATATGTTACCTCTTTATCAATTCTAAACTAGTGAAGCTGAGGGTTCAAACATAACTCTGCTTCTTAGGCACCCATGATCTCACTATGGTTTGGGAGTCCACACTAGTTGGTTACAAATTTTCTGTGATCTTCCACTTATGATTTGGGCACCTTCCAAACCAATCTCCCTGAAGGGATACTACAAATTTGTGCCAGTTGTGGGGGGTGAACTGTAAAAGTCTATTAGTCCATCTCTGCATGCCCTAAAAAGAGGGCAAACCATACTATACTTGCATCATTACACTAGCATCAATGTTTGAAAGAATACGGTTTTTGGTGAAATTTCTGAAGTTTTTAACTTACTACAGTTGCTGGAAATTTTCTTATGGGAATTACTATCTACTTTGATCACAATATTCCATTTCTTCAAGCATACAGAAGACATGGCAAGCCTGCTAAGATTTGAGTCACTCCCTAATTTGGAGAAACTACAATGAAATTAAACATTGGCTGGGCTTTCTCATGACATAGTTGTAACTTCCTGATGTGGTCAATATGAATGACCATGCCCATTCCATGTGGCATAGCACTGATCAAGAAAATGTGGAAGCATGTGTTGAGTTGAAGGGTTTGAAGTTTGATATTTATGCGGGGTCTAGAAGGTGTTATTTGGACGTGCTTAACCATCACAACAAGCTTGAATAGTTCTCCATTTTCCTTTTCCAAGTTTAACATAGATAATATACGTATGAATCTAAGCATGAAGTGCAAATGTTGACTAAGAAAGACAGAAAGGTGAGGTTGTGCAAAGTGTGTAATCACTACGCGTGGATACAAATGCCTTTCTAATACAAGGTAAGGGATAAGGAAACTCTTTTACCTTTACTTTTTGTGCTTCAAGTAGGAGAAGAAAGGAAGAGACAAACAAGCTTACAAACCAAAATGCAAATGCACAATTCTAGCTGTTCTAAAACCAACTAATCAATTAGTGAGCTATCATATCAAGGAGAAAAATCATCGTCTTATCTTTAGATGCAAGCAAAAATCATGAAACCAGGGTTGAGCTTTAACTTTCTTAGTATTGTCATTTTTCAAAATTCAAGGTTTGTGTTGTTAGTCACTAATGTAGTATGCATACTCTATAGTGGCCATGCCTCTTGTTGGCATGCACCTAGGCTTTGTAGGTACATGAAAAGGTGTAATAGATGTAAAGACAAGTGTATTGGTTATGCTAGGGGAAGTTGTAGGATTTTAATAAAGGCAAAAAACTTTCATAAGCTAAACATAATCTCATTGTTTGGCATCTTAGAAATAATATTACAATGTGAAATGTTGGGAGGAGCTTGTTAGTGCACAAGTTAATAATGTGGACTCTGGAGACTTGTATGATGAGTTAGGAGATAAGGTACATTATATCAATAAAATATATTTGCTTACCAAATGCGGTACACTATCATAGATAATGAATCTAAGTACTACCAAGAGTCACATTTGACTTCTTGTTGCCACAATAGTCTTCCAACCCCAAATTTTGGGATGACACTTCCCCATGTGGCACGATTAGTTCATATCATATTAATGATTCAGCACTATCATAGATAATGAATCTAAGTACTACCAAGAGCCACACTTGACTTCTTGTTGCCACAATAGTCTTCCAACCCCAAAATTTTGGGATGACATTTCCCCATGTGGCACAAATATTTCATATCATATTAATGATTCAGTGGTGCCAAAATACAAATATCTATTAAGTACAATTCTAAAACTAACACATTCAATTCTCGACTAGTAAGAGCACCTAGATTTATTAAGAGCACTTCGATCAAAATACAAATATCTATTAAGTACAATTCTAAAACTAACACATTCAATTCTCGACTAGTAAGAGCACCTAGATTTATTAAGAGCACTTTGATATGCTTGTTGTTCCCAAAGTAATATTGCTATATGTGGAAATTGTATTGATTGAAAGTTCAACATACATGTTGAGGGTCTCTTAGAATGTAAGAGGCATTGCATGGAATTAATATAATGGATGACATAGACCACCTAAGACTATGACATACTCAATTAACATTTTTCATGGACAAAAATACTTGCTAATCTCGGTCATGGTTAGGATCAAGACATTGGGTATGCAACTCCTTCTGTGGAGAGATTGGTTAGGATTATGATTTATGTTGTGTTGGAGCACTGCAACCAAGATAGTCATGGTGAACAATCATTATGGGGTGACAAACCACTGTGAATAATATCTCAACCAAGCATAAGAGATTATGTTGTGAGAGTGTTTTATCAGTGTGGTCATAGAAGACAATAGGAAATGAGAAGTGAAAGTGATTATGTTGTAGACGCATTTTATTAGTGTGGTCACAATCATTGACATAAAACATAGAGCTATGCTAATGCTATTTAAATTTGTTAAGTGTGATGCATTGACATAACATAACATGAGGGCTAGAGAGATATTTGAGTCAAAAGAAGCAAATAACCATCTAACACCAAAGATGGGTTCATTTGTATATTTATGTTTGCTATAAAAGAATGAGCAACCGATAGGGGGCACACATTGAAGTGACGTGGAAGAATTGTTGTGGCTCTAACTATGAAAACAATTGTGACAAAAATCAATCTCACTTCAAATTACATATCATGAATTCCTTCATAACATGAACCTGTTATTTACAATGAGATATGTTTACATAAAGTAAACATATAATAATCCACCATTAATAAGGTAGTTGCGAAGTTGGCCACGGGATGACAAAATTCCATTTTTTTGGAAATCCACATTGTTATTAGCACTGAGGCAAACTTGGTCAACTTTGATAATTGAAAATAGTGGGTGCACTGACTAAGTCACTATGAGATCTTGTTGATGCCAACGAATTTAAAGTTTAGCTAGTGCGATGATGTGTATGTTGACTCGTTGGAGATGTCGTGTGGAATCTCTGTTGATGTTGGATCAATGACTTGTAGAAGACCATGTCCATGTCATTGTTTCATTAGTAGGGACATAATGATAAACATGAGCTAGTTGTGGGTAGACTTTTGATAGATCTTGATGTGGGCTCAATTCTAGTCAAACTACAAGTTGGGATGGCTATGTTGTGACCTTGAATTAGACCAAGGCTCAAATCCCTCTTGAAAAATGCACATTGTGATGGTCATCGATAGTTCAATGTCACTTACCCAACATTGTTACCATGTATGGGTGCTAAAATTTTCTTTTCTACTTCTATTGCGACCAGCTCGAGGTTTAATTTACCACTATTTTGCTTTGATACCACTTGCAATGCATTCTCACCTTCACTAATGGAATCTCTAGTGTTTCCCAACTAAGAGAAGAATGTTAGGCATTAGGAAGTTGCCTATCCCTAATATCTTGATGATATCACCACTTCTTGACGCTAATCATTCTAATTCTACTATAATCAGAAATCCACAACTCTTGTGGATTCTAGAATTCACTGTGGACAACATCTTCCTTACCTATTGAGTTGCTTCCAAGGAGACCACAATTGTAATTCCACTCATATAATTTTCTCGTCTCTTGATCGTCCTTGAAGAGCTTTGTGTTCATTCTAGATTCACCAACCTATAGCCCATAGTGCCCTTGTCCAATGATGCATGTTTCAAAGAATATTCTAAAACCTAATCAATTGAAGCAGATTTCTTTAATAACATTTCATTCACATAAGATATACATATAACTCTTCCAACATTAAAGATCGTTTGATTATTTTATGTTCTTTTCCAACTATTAACCTTCTTTTGAGTAGTGGCCCATTTCAATAATGATCTCATGATTTTGCAATATTTGATTTAATCCATTCATACCTCATGGTGTTTCAAAATTGACTCAATATCTCGGTTTGCGTCTAGTTCGCATTGAAGCTCTTCAACAATGTCTCATCAACAACATGGATTGCCACAATTCTTACTTATTAATAGCTTAATTTGTTGGATACTTCTCTTGCAATAATTTCTTGTAGGTGTCTCTAATAACTTAGTGAAGATTTGAGTTGTCATTGTTGATTTGTCTCAATGATCATTTAGACAATTTTTTAGGATCTATGATGACAAGTTTCTTTAGCAACTTGGGCTCCATGGTGTTGAATTCATTGGACATAGTCTTTTTCTATCTTGGTTGCTTTTGGATAGATCCTCTTTAACAAATTTAGTGCTTTTTTAACACATTGAATCATTGATTCCTTTTTATTGTCAACATCTATTGCCAACCTTTCTATGGAAATTGCATTGTCTCACTGGCAACCTAATTTGTTGTCGTCACATACTTTTATAGTGTCCAATTGTTGTGCATAATATTTTCTTATATTTTTGAGGGGATTCCAATGAACAAGTCATGTCGTCGATAGTTTTTTGTTGGACTTAGGTACTTATTCATAATGACATCTATCAACAATAACTCAATGGTGCCTAAATTACATTGTTATAGAAAATTTTGCCTCACCCCATGCAACTTGGTTGGATGGCCTTTCCATGTCCCTATACAGAGTTGAAGTTCCCTTTTTTACCTTCCAGAGCCAAAAAAACACATTTTTCCACATATACGCGCCCTATAAGTTAGACAACAAGCGTATACGTAGGTTGCTCCACTACAACCCGCATACATCGGGTTACGAGATCCATGATCTTTGACCTTCCATATACTGGAAACGCTCCGACTCGGCCCTTCTTTTCCATTTGAAGGCTATAAATTGAGCCATATCCAAGCCTTAGAAAGAGGAGAGAATTCAACTTTTGAGAACAAATATACTCTGGAGAAATTTCACTTCATATTGAGTCTGCATCCCTTTATTCTTGAAAGTCTGAACTCATTGTTCAACCCCCCAAGCTCTTCCTTCTTTGTAATGGAGAACCTTATTGTCTCCTTCGGGAGGTATGAATCTCTATTATGACCTTTGACAAGATTATAACGTTTCAGAAGAAAGCAAAGAAATGAAAGTAACCCTAGATGAGATGTCGATTGAAGAGAGATAATTAATATGAATTAATTAGTACCCAGAAGGAGAAGTCGACCCAGGTAAGTCTGCCAGGAATACTATAAATACAGGGTGCCAATCTCTCATTTGACACACTCTCAGAATCACGAAAGTCACTTGTGCGCACTACAGTTTGGCAGTCTTGTGCACAAGTCCTGGGAAGGTGTTGCATCAGTTTTGGGTTGGATTCTCTGATCAGCTTTGGTTACTTCTTGCTTGGTGCATTAGCCTTGCTTGGATATTGAATTGCTACCAGGATTCTTCTCTCTATCAAGGTCAAGGTGCTCGGAGAGTGGCTTCGGCCTATGGTTGGGTGACAATGGTGATATTATCAATGGTAAAACGAGCACATTCATTCATATTCTAGTAGGTTATGGGCCCACACCTCCTTCATTCAGTCTAACCACTGGAAGGAAGTATAGCCATTATGATACTGAACTCGCTAAGGAACTGTTGCTAGGGTTACTAGCAGGAGCAACTTCCAAAACACTGCCGCTAGGGTTACTAGCAGGAGCAATTGCAAAAACCCTAAATCCCAGATCCGACACCTTGTGATGGAGCTTCTTGCTCAAGGAAAGATATTCAAATGCGTCCTAGTTTAGCACACCTTTTGGCTCTCTCAGAAGACATAAACGTCAGAGTTGAAGTTTTGGATCAAGGCATGACCAGCTACCGGTCAACCGAAGACATGAGTGAAAAGATCAGTCTTCTACACTACTCAACACTCACTGGAACGATTGAAGATGACATGTGGATAATCGATAGTGGAGCTTCTAGGCACATGATGAGAGATCAAGCCAGACTTTCAAATCTAAATGAGAAGAATACATCGTACAAGGTAGAGCTTGGAGACAAAAGCAGTTACCCAGTTGAAGGATTTGGACAAGCCTCCATCAAGTTGAAAACATGTAACAATGTTCATTTAAGCAATGCTTTATATGTACCTGGTTTAGAAAATAATATTGTATTGATATCTTGCCTAGGAGACAAAGGAAACATAATAGCTTTCGTAGATGGAAAAGTGTTATCTTGGCATAAAGATTCCAGCATAGAGAATGTTAGGGTTATTGGAAGTCGTGAAGGAAACCTATATAGACTACTAGAAAAAAATGAAGAAGTTCTCGTACATGACAAAGTAAATCCCAATGAACTTTGGCACATAAGGTATGCTCATATTAATTATCAAACATTACCTTTTCTCAAAAGGATGGTTGAAGGAATACCAGAATTGCAATCTACACATGAAGGAATTTGCAAAGGATGTGCTCTTGGGAAGAATATCAAGAAACCATTCCCAAGCAACAACAACAGATCTAAGGAGATTTTAGATCTGATACACTCAGATGTTTGTGGTTTGATGCCAGTCAAATCCCTAGGAGGATCTTTTTACTACGTAATCTTCATAGATGATTATTCAAGAAAAACTTGGTTATATCTACTGAAGACAAAAGACGAAGTATTCAACAAGTTTCAAGAATTCAAAGCAGAAATATAGAACCTCACAAACAAGAAGATCAAGACATTAAGAACAGATAATGGAGGAGAATACACCTTGAAGGAATATGTTGCATTCTGCAAATCGACAGGGATTAGGAGGGAGCTAACTGTTCCTCATAATCCTAAAAAAAATGGTGTAGCAGAAAGAAGGAACAGATCTATCGAAAAAACCGTAAAAGCACAACTAAATGATCAAGGTCTATCCATGTTCTTATGGGGAGAAGCAACCATGACAACAATATATGTGCAGAACAAAAGTCCTCACTGCATATTGAAGGACATGACTCCAGAAGAAGTCTTCTCAGGTCAGAAACCTAATGTGGAAAACCTAAGAATATTTGGATGTCTTGTTTACTCTCACATTCCCAAGGATTAAAGGAATAAACTGGAACCCTCAGGAAAGAAGGGGATATTTGTGGGATATAGCGATTCAACCAAGACTTATAGAATCTATATTCCGGAACAACATAAGATCGAAGTCAACATAGACTAACATTTAATGAAAATATGGCTTTCAAGAAATCCATAGAAGAAACTATAGAAGAAGAGGAGATTGAAGAACCTATTGAAGAAAGCACAGAAAACCAAAATGACGAAAATGAACAACCTAATCATCCTATGCAACAATGTGAAATCATTGATTCAGATATCATACCTAAGATCAAGAAACGACCAGCGTGACTTGAAGCTACCTTACAAGACGCAAAAAGACTCCAGGTTCCAAAAGGAACATTCATAAAAAGTAAGAAGCCTAAAAGATTCTCAAGTTATGCAACATATATGACGAAGATTCTAGATGAAGAACCTACCACATTTGAAGAAGCAGTTCAAAAGGGACAATGGAAAGAAGCTATGACGAAAGAACACCAATCCATCATGAAAAATGATGTATGGGAAATCGTACCTAGACCTAAAAAAAAATCAGTGGTAACTTCAAAATGGGTATATAAGATCAAACATGCAGCAGACAGAAGCGTGGATAAATATAAAGCAAGATTCGTAGCTAGAGGGTTCTCCCAGAAGGAGGGAGAAGATTATAACGAAACTTTTTGTCCGGTTGTTAGATATACTTCCATTAGAGCTATCATATCTCTTGCCGCTTCCATGGGATGGAACTTACATCAGATGGATGTAAAGACAACTTTCTTCAATGGAGC
>JZKD02S2360416.1:20603-30710 GCA_000966675.3 Picea glauca
AATATTATTAAAATAATATGACGGGTTCATTACGTGAATGCAAAGACCCACGGTAATACATAGTAAAGAGTAGTAACTTATATATTTGGCTAAGTGCCAACCCTATAATAAATAAGACTAAGTATGGAAAGTATATAATGGATCATGTGAAATGTGGAAATGAATATAAAAAATATGAAAAAATAAAAGAAATATATGGGAAATAAAGAAATTTGGGAAAGAAAAAAGGGAAAAAGAAAGAAATAAAAAAAAAGGATAACGAAAGTAAAAATAAATGGGAAAATAAAGGAAAAGGGAAATGAATGTGAATGTGGAAATGAATAAGGAAAAATGACTAAGTGTGGAAAATGGTAAGGGGAATATGAAAGTAATGAGACAATGGGAAAAATGACTAAGTATAAAATGAGAGAATGAATAGAGGTGAAGGGAAATGAGAAGAGGGAACATGTCACTTAGGACATTTTTCATATTTCTTCTTGTAATACCTCCATTGGACTTCTGGACAAAAGTATGTGTATCTTGGTCATGGAGACTCTCATTTTGATTCCGCGAAATGCATGGCGAAGCTGATACCGAGGGATATGCAATGAAAATATAATAGTTCAAAAATATTCATCTTCCAATATCGTTTTTTATTTTTTTATTCCAAGAGCAGGAACATATAGGTGACCAAATTTTGGTCAACATGTAGCTAATCAATAAGACACCTACTATTCTATCTTGGCTTGGTTGGCTGGCCCGATATTTTCTTTTAAGGTCAATAATTAATCATGACTCACTTGGTTTGAAGAGGCCAAAACCAAGATACTACTACTATGGGGTTGGGTGTAGAACAAGAATGAATCCAGGTTGAGTCATGCCCAATTTGTAGGTGAGTTTAGACATGAATTCCCAAGTCCCAGTCTATCGAATGAGGGAGGTAGGGTTTCATGACAATAGAGGCACATAACTAGTGGGTTGGAAATACCAACCCTTCTAGCTCAGGTCTAGGCTTCAAGACGTTCTTCCGTGGTAGTTTTGTTTGCTCTTTCTTGATCAACCAAGGGAGAGGACCATCTAGGGTAGATATATGTAAACCCTATCCTAAGGAACTGAGAAGCTAAGGAATAGGAACCCTCACACTATCTACTAGCTCACTCACTCTAATATTCCCTCAACTCGAGTTCTTGAGGGCCTTCAACCTATTGATTTCTTTAGGTGCCAAGATGACCTCACATACTCTATCACATACAAAATAGCTTCTCCATCGCTAGCTTCCCCATCAATAGCTTCTCCATCGCTAGCTTCTCCATCAACGTTTTGTCTGGGGATCTAGCACAAGGATGAAACTCAAATTTTTTCTCTCCATACACAAATGTTGTACGGTACCACACCACTATGAGATATTTGGATTTAGGGGAATGGAAGTGAAATGTGCAAATGGGAGCATGTTTTTCACTTTTCATGCTAGCCTTTCTATTTTCCCTCTATAACATGCATGCTTCTATCATCCCAAAATGTTGTCCTCTCTCCCAATCCATAGAATCCAACAGTTACTTTTAACCTACTCTAGAAGTGAACACTTTCCCTGCATTAATGGATTGCCTCTGTGCATTGCCTGGGTAGTATTTGAGGATAAGAGGATAGGTACTCCCTCTACAGATTTATTCCCAAAACGTATACAGATCGAGTCACTCACTCTCAACGAACAACAACAACTTTCTTACTCACGAGTGTTCAGGTTTCAAATAGCGGGAACAACACTGACAAGATCTTCAACAGACTTGTGGACAAATGACTGGGCCCAACAATACATATTTTTGCGTTTCTAGTTGAAAAACTGTAGAAATCATTGTCATTTCTCCTTCATGCAAGCATCGATAGTTGGTTTTTAACGCACGGCAAAAGCAGTGTGACACGTTGAGGTTGTTTGGTTCTTATTTTGAAACCATGATCCCATGTGGCTCAGGGGAAAGGCTACAACGTTTTCCTCTTTGACTAGACGAAGTGACAACTTTGATCTTCGATTCCTTCACAAAAAGACATTCCAAAGCAACGCAATTAATATTGACCGTAAAATTATGTAATGAAAGAAAAACAAAACTATTAAGCAACACAACATGATAGGTCCCAAGGAGTTGCTGCATCATTTAATTCGTTTAACTCTGATACTTACCCATTTTGTAAGTATCGCACATACGTTAAATAAAGATTTAGTCTATTGTTTGAAGCTTACAGATTATTTATTTAAAATATCTTTGTAAGTAATATGATCTACTCATATGCCTTTTCATTTGTGATTCATATATTAATATTGAAAAATAAGAAAGCCAAAAACTCCCTAGAGTAAAACCATTGTGCTTCTCTCATTGTGATAACACCGTTATTATCGTTGGACTAACTTTGTGTTGTCTTCAAACCATCGTTATTGCCCTTACCATTGCGCACTCCACTGATAACAAAAATAAAGTTAAAGAAAAATAAATATAATTTTAATGTTTAGCCAAGTTAAACACCACTCTTTGATCATGGAGACACAACATTCAAGAGTGATGATAACACTATATAATGACATACATGGGATCCACCAAATAGATGAGAGCTAATGATTCTAGGTCAATTTTGTAGGACATAAACATTTTGACTGATTAAATATTAAAAATATTAAAAATGATATATTTTATATCAATTAATGATATATATTATTATCAATTGTAGGAAAATGTGACAAATTATGTATGGAAGTAACAATGTTTAATTAACCTTTTATTTGAAATGATAAGATATAAATTTATAAACATTAATTTGATATTATAATTTTTTACTACATAAAATTAACATTGTATAAAGTTTTGTAGATGTAAATGGAAGGGTAATGAAAATATTAAATTTATTAACATTGTATAAAGTTTTGTAGATGTAAATGGAAGGGTAATGAAAATGTTAAACTATAATAAATTTTATGTTTAATCAGCAAAAGTGAACACTGAACATTACATTTGAATAGAAACATTGTGGACAAAGTGATTAGAGTTATTTGATTTGGATTTTTAATTTAAAACATTGTGGACAAAGTGATTAGAGTTATTTGATTTAGACTTTTAATTTAAACATAAAATTCAATGATATTAACATATTAAGAGTATTTTCTATTTCCAACATAGTGGGAGATGAAAGCGATTAGAGTTATTTGATTTGAATTTTTAGTTTAAACATAAAAATTAAGGATGCTAACATATTGATAGTATTTTCTACTTCCAACATAATGGGAGATGAAAGACAAGTTTAATATAGTTATCATCAAATTGGTTGAAAAGTTCAAATTTAAGTGAAAGTGTTTCTCTATTTGATTTGAAGGGTTAGAAACTTTATTTTTTTAGGTAAGATGGTTCACCCTAATAAAAACAAAATGGAGCTAAAGTAGTTGTTAATGTAAAATTAGGTTCCTTAATCAGTAGGGCTCAAAGCCATTATAATAATATACTAATAAAGAGCTCAACATGTCACTTAAGATAATAATCAATCCTCTCAACCACCTAGACTAAACCCAATCGATTGTGATAACAAACTCTATCAAAATGATTTATTAATAAATTAAATTTTATCTCTTATTTATAAACTTAAATTTTATTACTTTTTTTCTTTTAACAATAATTGGAAGATTTTATATTATCAAAAAGGGTGTGGTCGAAGCTCACAAAGTCTTACAAAAAGCCCAAGCAAAAATCTGGTACTCAAGCAAGATATTTGTCCTATATGTCCCTAGATAAGTCTTGTCTCCTAAGGGAGAGTATACATTACATAACTTTACTGTATATACTCGAAAAAATTACCAAGCACACAAATAACTAAAAAGAACATTAGGTACCAACCTTTGGAAGGTCAAGAGGGTCCATGTAGTCCTTTCCCATTTCGCCAGTCGGGAGATTCAGATTAGGAATGGGGTTGTCCACTGATGGGGATGATCCATTTGTTATCAAATATGATGCCAAGGCTATAGGTGTTGATGCGGATTGGGCTTGAAGGTCTTCCAATTGGGAGAAAAGTGTATCAATTTCATTGTGTTTCCGCATCATTGCGGTTCTTTGTTGAATCAAAATTTCCAATATAAATGTCACCTATGAGGACAAACCCTGCACCGTGATTTGTAGTTGTTGGAGAGAATTCCGTGAATCTCCCAGGTTGTCAGATTGTCCCTGGGATGGCACTGTTTCCCAATCCTTTTCACTGTCAATTGTGTTTACTAACAAACAATTCCAATTGTCCTTACCCCCAAGAGTTTGAATATTGTAGGCCAAGGAGGCCCATAACCAAGAGAGGGTGCAACCTAACCTTGATACCCGATCTTGAAGGAAACACCATTGACAAAGCTCCCAATTCCACAGACTAGGCTTCCAATTCCACTCCTCCTCCTCTGCTTGTTGCACATAATTTCTCTGTTGGGATTGCTTCCCCGTTAAACTTGTGAGTGTGACATTCTATCCTCTATCAATGCACCAAAATCCCAAACCCATGATGAAGTGTTGATGCTGGAGACATTTGAATTTGGCTTCGCTCCTGAAGACTAGAGTGGAGCTTCGCTGACGTAGCCCCCAATTTCTCAGACGCGACCCCCAATTCCTATCTTCCTCCCCTGCTTTCTACGTTGAATTATTCCACCAGGGGGATTCTCTGCCAGGCCTATGAATTCCTTGTGCTCTTCATTGTTAATGGACCAAAATCCCATATCCACGAAGTAGTGCCGACGCTGAAGCAATTTAAATTTTCTCTCATGCCCAAATGAGCTAACACAAACTAACATGATGGCAACCAGGGGGTGTACCAGGATGACCTCCATTAACTACAAATGTCTTGTCTATGTCCACCCACACAAACTCCATTAAATGAATCTAGTCGAGCCTGCAACTAAACACTTGAAATGTCCCACTGCGACCAGGAAGATATCGTGCGAAGGGTACATAACACCAAGTCTTCCATGTATTTGCATGTGGAGGCATCGTGTGAGCTAGTGGATTGAAATCCTTCCCTGTGCCCAAGATCACCACTTGTTTGTCTCTCATGTGTTCTGATGTGATTTTTGTTTATCAAGGTATTATGGTGTGGGAGGTTCTCCCGTTGACACAAAGAGTCCCTTTTGTCCACTTAGTTGCTAAGTTTGCCTGATTATCGACAACACTGTTGTTCTCCCACAAGATATGGAGAAATGAGGCCTGGGGGATGACCATAAGATTATGTAGGATTCACCTGACTATAGCTCCCAACTGAGCATCCTTCGATGCTAAGCCTTTGAACAAAACATCTAATTGTATTCTTAGAGTCACCAAGTATAATGAGCTTCTGGATATGCTTCTCCTTAGCTAGTTGAACTCCTATACTCCTCGTCTTGGTTATTTATGGCTCGACCTAAACTCCAAACGTAGCACAACTCAATATTTCCTTTGGGATTGAAAATAACCCCTCCTACTTATGCCACCCCAAATTTTTTATCACTTATTAATAAACTCTATCAAAATAATTTATTTCAATTATTAATTAAGTTGATGACCATATTTACAATTATTTAGGATTTAAAATTTTAAATATAATTACTAATTCTATCCAAGTGATTTATTAGTAAACTATACTTTATCACTAGTTAGTAAACTCTATCAAAATGATTTAATGATGGAGTTGATTATAAACCTTTGACTACTTACAAAGTTCATTTTAATTAATAAAAAAATTCACAACTTTCATTTTAATTGATTACAAATTTATAAGTTTTTGTTAATTTAAGTTATTATTATTTGTCATTTTTTTTTTGTTTGAATAAGTTTGTGTTCCAATGGGCATTCAATTTAAATTAATAAGAGTCAAAATCATGAATAAAGAGTAAAACTTTATCTTCTTAATTTTTTTTGAAGAGAGTTAATTTGTGGGCGTTGTTTAAACATTTTATAATAAGGTGAAATAGATCTTGGTGAAATCACCATTTTCTTATTTAAATTACAGTTTTGAATACATAAATGAATTCAACCTTCTCAATCACTCAAATCTCAATTCCAACAATTTTTAATAGAATTTTAAGTAAAATTGATGAAAAAATATGTAAATAAAAATACTAAAAAATCAAACTTATTTTGTAGACAATTTAATTTTTCTATAAAATTATTTTTTAATAAAATAAAATTTAATTTTAATATTTTATTTTATTTTTTGAAATGATTCGTTTTAAAATGAATTACTATTTTAATAACAATTTTTTATCAATAAAATCAAATTATAACTTTTTACTAAATTATTATCAAATTATATTAAAATAAAGTTATCCATTAATTACTTTTCTCCAAATATCTTTTTAAAATTCCTAATCATATACCAAGTAGATTGCAATAGTCCCATACATTATGTTTGGTGATACAAAACGATGATCAATATTTAATATTCTTAATCACATGTAAGTGGATTCACATTTGGATGATGTTTGGTGATAAAAGAACGATGGAGAATATAAAAATCCCATGACTATCCCATGACTATATATACTTGTATATCCTTTTATTTGGTGTGGTGCTGACTTGCGGTAGTAAACTTAAAAAAATCTGCATTGCTCGTAGAACAAGTTGAAGTGTGCCAGGAGAGGCGTATGCTCTGTTTGGTCTCAGGAGAGAAATAGCATAGGATTGTTCACCACTAACATCAACAAGCCCCGGCATCTTTATCAGGCCCAAAGCAGCCGAAAAAATCAGGTACACATTCTTATTTCAGACCTCAATCTGAAAACCCATCTGTCAAATTTTCGCTTTTCAAGCTCAGATCTGCTTAAGATTAAACAATCTCCACATACCCAGAAAGATTTCAAGATGGTTTTAGATATCAACCCAGAGGAGGTTGACGTTGTGATATCTGCAGTTCACCCTGATCTGAGTTTCTTAGAAGCATGGAGACCCTTTTTATCCGCTTACCATCTTATCATAGTTCAGGACCCTGAGCTTGAGCAGAATGTCGAAGTTCCCTCTGGGTTTGATCACACTGTGTATACGAAGCATGACATGCAAAGAATATTGGGTTCTGGTGTTTTATCCTCATTGGGCTTCAGAGGTCATAGTTGCAGGTCATTTGGGTACCTTGTTTCTAAGAAAAAATACATTTTTTCATTGGATGATGACTGCCTTCCTGCTAAGGATCCAAATGGGAATTTAACTAATGCCTTAGAACGTCACCTCGTGAATCTCAAAACCCCATCCACCCCATTTTTCTTCAATACATTGTATGATCCTTACAGGGAAGGGTCGGATTTTGTGAGAGGGTACCCATTTAGCCTTAGGCAGGGGGTCCCATGTGCCATTTCATGTGGGTTGTGGTTGAATTTGCCTGATTATGATGCACCCACACAGATCCGGAAGCCCGAAGAAAGGAACACTCAATATGTGGATGCAGTCATGACTGTTCCCAATGCGGCCTTGTTTCCCATGAGTGGTATTAACATTGCATTCAATCGAGAAATCATCGGTCCTGCAATGTTCTCTGGGCTCGGTAGTGCTGGATCTGGCAAAACTGCTTTGTCTCGGCACAATACTCTGGAAGACATTTGGTGTGGTTTTTGCTGCAAGATTATATGTGATCACCTTAAGTATGGGATCAAAACAGGACTGCCTTATGTTTGGAGAAAGGAACTTGGGGATCCTGTGGTTAGTCTGGAGGGAGATTTAAAGGGTGTTCAGTGGCTTGAAGAGATTGTGCCATTTTTCCAAACAGTTCGTCTGCCTCGCTCTGCCCTCACTGTGGAAGATTGCTTCGTGGAAATCGGTAAACAAGTCAAGGAGAACCTCAAGAATGCGGATCCTATCTTTGGTGAAATTGGCTCCATGATGGAGGATTGGATCAAAGCATGGAAGTCAGTCTCATCTTGATTCATTTCATTTCTACTGCAAAGTAATCCATGTTTTCTAAACAATCCATAGAGTTGTTACGTTCTCTTGAAATAATACCAATTATCCCTGTTTAGAGATTTGTGAACAAGCAATATATCAGGATTAACATTGAGTAATTTCATATTGCATAGTTGGTATAAGCTTTAGAATTTTAGGTATCTGGATAGAATTGGTTCATTTGAGATTTTGGTTGTTTGGGTGGAGAACCCATGTCTTCAGTTCTCAATCTAAGACATCTTTGATGCAGAGCCATTTGAATTTTGAATATTTAATATTGAGATAAACTAGTTATGTGACGAGAAGGTCTTCCGGCTGGGGGAAGTTATTCTATAAACAACGGAGAATCAAATAGAAGTTTATGCTTTTATGTTGCTCATGATGCTCATTCGGAAATTTAGTTCCAGTTATACCATTTCTTCTGCTATAACAGTATAACTAAATGAATTGCTTGGTTCTGAAAGGTTTTCTGATTTACTATGGGGTTTGACTTATTTATGGAAAATGAAATATGTTACACAAATAGATTAGATACTTATATAAATGAACTCATGGTTAAACATCAGGTATGGACTCTAAAATTAAAGAATCAGAACCATTTTGGAACATTTTCTCTTTTTATTGGTTCCATTGTTTCTAGATCTGGTTTCGTTTGCCTGCCAACATTATTTGAATGGACTTTGCAAATGTGATTTTCATTTTCTAATTTTGGAAAGCATCCCTGGATGGGAGATCTTGTTTAATAGCTGCCAGTGAATTTAACAGATTTGTTTTATAAATGGTCTGAACAGTTTTTTCCCTTTTTTAGAACAATATTTATAAGAACTTTCTAGAAGGAATTTCTTATTTCTAATCATGTAGCAGGTTTTGGATTTGAAACTTGTTCATAAATTTTGTGTTATTCTCTCCTGGTGATTATTAATGTATCACAATCAGACAGTAATGAGTCAAGGATTGTTTCGGACTCTGCTTTATAATGCTTCTTTTAGGAAGTGGTTCGGATTTGCCTGCATGTCTTGGAGATTGCTTTTGGTAATCTGAATTATAATTGATATTATGCTTCCTGATACGAGGTTCAATTCATTATTTTCAACATATGATATATCTTTTTCCAGTAGATGTTTGTAGTCTGTTTCTTAATTGTCATATGTTGAGGAAGATTATTACAGAGTAGAAATCAAACATTCTGGGACTGACACAATAGTTTTCAACTGCAAGCAATGACACTGTTTAAGGATCCCCAAAACCAGGCATAACGATTTTGCTGTTACAGTTTCTTAACCCTATCATCGTATTTGCAGGGCCATGGGTTTTGATAGCCCTAAATCTCCTTACCAAAATAACAGATCCAAACTACCATATACATATCAATGCTTACGTTTCTTTTAAATTCTAGAAGTGCAATGCACAAAAGTTGGAAAGTTCCCGTGTTGAGATGGTTTTTAGTAAGTGCCACGTCTAGATGTGGTTGAAGCTCTTAAATTTGGTAGTCTTTTATATTTTTCCTACCCGCCTTTTGGGAATTCTTTTCCATAGCCACTGAATTCTCTCCATTAAAAACCCTCCAACGTTCTGCCAGCAATCCCTGTATGATCTTGTCTAGCACAATTCTTTTCTTTGTCAAAATGTTTCAGGCATGCTCAATCAGCAAGTTACTAACCTTACTTGAACTATGTAGTTCACAGGTATGATGTTTTTTTCTGGTTCACATGGTCATTTTTGGTTTATGCAGTCCAAAGGTATTCACATAAAGGTGATGTATTGGGGCGAGGGGGGCTAGTTTTCTAGACTAAGAAGCCAAATTAGCAGATTGAAGGTGACAAGTTGCCGAACATGCTTCCCTTCTAGTAATTAGAGGTTTTTCTTTAGTCAATTAAGAATCCTTTCGCCCACAGGTTTCCTTTTCATACACATTCAATGAGGTTGGGGAGAATTGTGCTCTGGAGAGCCTGAGGAGTGCCCGCAGGAAATAATCTTGCATAGCCACCAATTGTCCTCTAGAAGGTGATTTGCAGAGTATTTATCCCCTGATCTTTGTGTACCTAAAAACCATGCATATGAATTTTAGTTAGAGTGTGGAAAGAATGTTGATGTTCATTATTCTACAATATTGCTCCTTGTGTATTATCCGTCAGGTTACAGAGCCGTCTGATGCTTCACCGCTACTCATTTTATATTGTCAACCACAACTCTGTGTAAATGTATTATGAGAAGACTT